>QEPC01001577.1:484945-495726 GCA_003113815.1 Sphenodon punctatus
ACCAGATGCCCTGGAATGTCAATGTCCAGTCCAGGGTAACACCCCCCCCCCCCGTGCCTTGCATGGCGCTTGGAGTGCTTAATGGGCCATTAATTTAGATAATCTCTCATCTGGCTGCCTGTGCTCCTGGGGCTCTTTCATGAATGAATGAGGATTGCTCCCTTTGTGTTGAGAGTAAAGTTGGAGCCATTCCTTTACTGCATTATAACCTAATTCACATTGTAACAAAGTGTGTTATAACAAGGTGTGTTATATACTGTTTTTATATATTGTTACTAGAGCTGCAATGGATACTAAAATTAGTACCTGCGATTAAGACCCATATTTTCGGTCACCCCATCGGTCACCCCATGGGCTCCCTGAGGACCAATTGAGTGCCCAATGCCTGGAAATGTGAGCATTACCCAGAGAAATGGACAAGTCCAGCAGTCCCAGCTGGGGCTTGCTTGTCCGTTTGTTTGTTTATTTATTTAAATTTCTTACCCTGCCCTTCCTGCTGAAAGCAGCTCAGGGCAGCTTACAATGATAAATACAAAAGGCTGGCCAGCCAGGGCTACTGTGGAGCTGGGCTCTGCCGCTGTCTCAGCTGGGGCCTGTCACTTTCAAATCCCAACTGGCCTGTTCGGGTAGCCCTTTGGGTCCCGTTCAGGCATCAATGGTGCCTAAACATGGTGGATCAATCCAAGCACCCGTGATTTGTTGGGGGTGCCTGAATCTTCAGGTGCCTGATTGCAGCTATAATTGTTAACCACCCTTTCTGAGCCTCTGGGAAAGGGTGGAATATAAATAAAATTATCTTTCATTAGTCTAGCAAGAACCTCATATCAATGCCTTTACATGTCTTGGACATGACCCACAAGCCACTTACTGCAGAGGAGTCCTATTGAAGGCCATAAGCTTCTCATAGTAGCCCCATTGGTCCCATTACAGCCCATCTAGTCTGTGGAGCTTTTATCCATTTTCAGATTTGACCAAGTTGCCAGCGGGATGGAATAAGTTTCCCATCCTTGGTCTAGGAGCACTAATTATGTTAGACAGTTGTAGGCAATAGGGCTTCATTGGGAGTGCATCAGAGTAAGTGGTTTGAGGATCCTCGCCCTGGATTGCAGTCCTAAAGCCTCACATGGTTAGTGCTGAAACAAATTGTCCATTCCCAGATCAACAAAAATGCTTGTCTTTTGGAAAATCTTGCTGAATGTTTTGCACTATTTTTTGCATTTGAGATCCTTTTTGTCCATTCACTGCTTTCAGTATTCCCACCAACAAATTTCTAACACTTTCAGCACTTTTTGACATTTTTGCAACACTTTACGGCACTTTCGATACTTTTGCCACTTCTGGGCTAAATAATTGCCAAATCAAAACCCGAACGAATCAGTAAGTTTCCTGTATTATCAGGAAAATTGCAAATGGGTCACATTCAACAAAGATGTCGTTCACTGCAAAACATCGTTCCAGCTCTACTCATAATTTGAGCCTACAAGATGACACTAGTGCTAGCATTTAGCACTGAAACAACTCCTGTACAATTCTGTCAGACTTATACCTCTGCTCAGTCCTAGCAGTACTGGTGCAATTCTCAAAGAAGATCGCACCCTTACTCACCAGTAGTCCCATTGCTTTCCACAGGGCTACTGACAAGCAAATGGTTTGAGGACTCCAGTCCCTTATTTCTCATTGTCAGAGGGGATATTCAAGGAATAAGGTACCTGTGAGTGCATGCATCATCACCCCCTGGGGGCTGCACCAGCTGTACCACCTATAACTCAAATGAAGTGCCCGGTCAGCATTTCTCATCCTTCCAGGAGTGGTTTATTGACTCTTTACAACAAGAGACAAAGGAGGTGACTTTCTCCAGCAGATGTTAGTTTAATAAAAAGTATCACCTTAACCATTTGTTTTCATGTTTCTCCTTTTGGGGACCAACATGACAAGCACACTCTTTACAACAGGGCCATTTTTCTTATGTCAGGATAGGATATCATATGTAGTTCTTTCCTTGTCTCAGCCCTATATGTATAGGGGTTAGGGGTGGGACTACCGGATCTACCGGTATCCGATACTGCCCGGTATTGGGTGTACCGGCAGTATTGGATTAAACCTGGTAATCCAGGTAAATTGTCAGATTCCCCCCGTACTGGATTTTTTACATTGCGGCCATTCAAATGAATGGTCGCAATGTAAAAAAAATACACAAAAAACCACAAACACTTTCCCTCCCTGAGTCCAGGCAGCGCGGGTGGAAGGGGGGACACCCCCCACCCACCCTGCCCAGCTTGGATTTAAACACCAAAAATAATTTCCCCTAAGTCCCCTAGTGCAGGCTCCGGGCCAGAGCCCCCACCAGCACTGCAGTAGCCAGCAGGTAAGTGCACCGGTACTTTACTGATCACTGGGGTGGGGGTGGGTTTAACACCCCCCCTACCCCAGGGATCACCCTACCTCCCCCCCAGGGATTAATGCCATTGTTGCCTACCTTGAGCTCCGGACGGCGGCGGTCCGGTGGCTTCAGCACTGGCTGTGCCTGCCGGCTTCAGCATGCTACTGTCACGGTGAGCAGGGGAGGGGGAAGAGAGGATAAGGAGGAAGAAGTAGAAGGGGGAGCAAACACTAGGATTTATGGGTATCAAGAAAAGGGGCGGCTCAATCTCTAGGATAAGTCTCCTTAGGAAGGATAAACGGTTCCTCAGGTTGTTAGGTGGGTTTTCCCTCTTACTCAGAGGGCAACCCTTTTCATCACAGGGACTGATATAGTGAGCCAATTGCCCCAAAGGAAAGGGAGACAATACACAAGAGTTCCAAGCACTCGGGGAAGTATTCAGGGCCCAGGACAATGTGAAGTTCAGTGGGGAAGGAAGGGAAGGGTCCAGGGGAAAAGGGAAGGGGAACAGGGGGGAATAGGAATGCACGTGGGGTGGGGAAGGACACACAGCCAAGATATGCACGGGTTTTACCACAGGGACCAATGAAGGGAAGCAGGAATAAGGGCAAGGGATTTTCAAGGGAATATAAATCTCTTTCTCACCACAGGACAGGACAATACTGAGGCAAAGGGAACACTTACTAACCCACACTCACCACAGATTCACTCAGGGAAAAGGGAAGGGCAAACACAGGAATCCAGGCACTCAAAACAAGAACTCTCTCTCTCTCTCTCTCTCTCTCTCTCTCTCTGCCTTAGGATCCAAACTGCAAATAAACCAGGGGACAGTCTCTCACCAACGATTACTGGCAGGGTCTTATATAGGCCTCTGTCCCTAATCACGCTGTTGTGTGTGGGGCGGGGTCAGCGCTCACAGCTGTTCCATCTGAGGAAGATTGCATTGGGGCGTGTTCTCTGTACAGGCCTGAACGGAATGTAGCTCCACCCCCTGGTCGCACCAGCCATCCCTTTGTTGGCTCTTGCAGCTGCCTGCATGCTGTGAGGACCCCCCCGCAGATCCCTCATCTGCCCTGCGGACCGGGTGGCACCTGACAGTACCCCCCCATCCAAGACCCCCCCCACCACGGTACGAAGGCCTGGTTTAGAGGGGTGGCGGAGGTGGAAGTGACGGATAAGACGAGGGGCATGAACATTAGACGCCGGTTCCCAGGAACGTTCAGTGGGTCCATAGTGCTTCCAATCTATGAAATAATAAAGTTGGTTACCCAATATACGGGAATCTAAAACTGCCCGCACCTCATATACAGGACCAGTGGGGAGTATAATGGGGGGAGCAGAGTTATCTTGCTGGATGGCGAATGCAGGGGTCTGGGCTTTCTTTAAAAGGGATATATGGAAGGAAGGATGGATGTGCATATGAACAGGAAGCCCTACCGTACAGGTAACCTTATTTAACTTCTGGGTGATAGGGAAAGGACCCATATAGGTGTCATTGAGTTTAGACGATGGACGAAGGGAGGGGTAGTTACGTCGTCTTACACAAACTAAATCCCCAATTTGCAAGGAGGGTCCGGGGAGCCTCCTCTTATCAGCTGTGGCCTTATATCGGGAACGGGCCTCCTTCAAATGACACATGGCCGCCTGTTGTGATACGCAGTCGTAGGGCAGAGTTTTACTCGTAGGAGAGAAAAAAAAGCCTTCCAGAAACGCGATATGAATTGCGGGCCTCTGTCAGATACAAGTTCTCTAGGGAGCCCATGAAGTCGTACTACCTCACAAAATAGTGGACGTGCCATAGCTGGAGCCAAAGGTAGTCCCTTACAGGGGATAAAATGTCCCGTCTTGGTAAAGTAATCAACCACGACTAAAATGGTATCATGGCCTGCTGATTTAGGGAGCCCTACTATGAAATCCACCGCGATCCTCTGCCAAGGACCCTGGGCACAATCAGTAAGTTGCAGCAGCCCTACAAGTAGGGTTCGAGGAGTCTTGGTGCGGGCACAGGTTGGGCAACCCTGGACATATCGGTCTACGTCCTTATGAAGTGTAGGCCACCAGAATGCCCAGTTGATCAACAAAAAGGTACGTTGGCACCCAGGATGTCCCGCAAGGGGAGAGTCATGGTGCGCCCACAACACTTGAGGCCTAAATTTAGGAGGGATAACTACCCTCCCTTTGTAATAATGCAACCCGTGTTTCTGATAAAAGTCAGAATGTGGTTTTTCTTGTTGACTCACGGTTCGTAGTTGCGACAAGGTATGGAAGGTAGCAGCAAATACCCGGGGAGGTAAGATAGGCCCTTGAAGCTCTTCGTCTCTTTCAGTGGAAGGGTAATATCACGATAAGGCATCCGCCATAGTATTCTGTGAACCTAGTTGATATTGAACTGAAAAACAGAAACGTGCAAAAAAAGAGCCCATCTTGCATGGCGAGCGTTATTAATATGAGCTGATTGAAGGTAAACTAAATTCTTATGGTCAGTATATACTAATATGGGATGGAACCCCCTTCCAGAAAATGTCGCCAAGCTTCAAACACTGCTTTTATTCCCAACAACTCTTTGTCCAATATAGGATAATTTCTTTCAGCAAGAGTAAGTTGGTGAGAATAAAAGACACAGGGAAGGCGAGATGCTGTGGGACCATGGGGTTGAGTTAATACCGCCCCTATTGCCACGTTTGAAGCATGAGCTTCTTTGATAAATGGTTGGTTAACATCGAGGTGCTGTAGTAACGGGGTTGACATAAAGGCTTGTTTTAAATGGCTAAAGACCTCATCTTGGGGTTTATCCCATGTGAAACACACCCCTTTTCTCAGGAGGGTGGTAAGGGGTTTTGTGAGATACTCGCAGACTAAGTCTCCTTAAAAATAATGGCTACCCCCTCCCCCTGTCTCTCTGGTTGAGGCTGATGCTGTACAGAGTACCCGGCTGGAAGAAGGTCAGACAGAATTGACCCCAACTCAGTATCCAGCCAGGTCTCTGTAATACACACGAGGTTGGCTGCTTGGTCCAGAATTAAATCATGGATTGTATGTCTTCCCCCTGGGACCTCACGTGTGGAGTCCCACAGGGTGCCATTCTGTCCCCCCTCTTGTTTAACACCCATATGCAGCCATTAGGGGAGATTGTGAAAGGGTTTCAGGGTATGCGGTCACTGGGATCGGGGTCCTCATCTTTCTCTAGGCTGTCCCCCAGATGCCCACTAGGCCAGCCGCAACCCAGTTGCCTGTGCCCATGCATTCCCAAGTGATCAGTAACCCTCACCACACTCAGGGAGCTTTTGAAGGTCTGCACCCCCAGAAATGCCTCCCCTTGTTCTCCCATCCCAGCCGTAATTCAGAGAACCTTCTCTGGCCACCTGTAGCTTGGAAGACTTCATGGTGGGGTTGTCTTATATAAAAAAGGTCTGTCTAGGCTCTCACCTAGATAGGGTACCCCCTTAGTGAACCCCCCAAGGCTGAACAATCAAACATATATTAAATAAATACAATTATAAGGTTGTTGATTGGATGGTGCAAGTCCACAGATCAAATATAAAGTACACACATTCTAAAATACACTGATGTTCCCTAACTGTCCTCTTACCCTAAGGCACAATCCAGGTCCATCAGAGTCTCTCATGGTCTTGGTATTGAGGCTGGGCTCAGTCCCTTTGGTGAACTGAAAGGTGGGGAGTGTGTTTCAGCAGGTACATCTTGTCCGGCAGCTTCAGCCGTATCTCTCAGACTCTGACCTCGCCACTGTCATCCATGCCTTCATCACCTCGAGGCTGGATTACTGCAACGTGGTCTACATGGGATTGCCCAAGAAGTTGGTCAAGAGGCTGAAACTGGTGCACAATGTCACGGCCCGTCTCCTTACTGGGGCGGGGCGCAGGGAGCACATGACACCTGTGTTCCAGACTCTGCACTGGCTGCCTATAAAGCACCAGGCTAGGTTCAAGGTGCTGGTTTTGACCTTTAAAGCCCTTCACAGCCTGGGTCATGCTTATCTGCGGGACCACCTCACTCCCCATGTGCCCGTGCGACCCCTGAGATCATCCATGGGAGCCTTTTTGGAGGTTCCCGGGCGAGATGGGTTGCCACTGATGTTAGATCCTTTTTGGTGGCTACCCCTATGCTGTGGAACTTGCTTCCGGAGGAGGCTCAGTTGGCCCCCACTCTCCTGTCATTTCGACATTTATGTAAGACCTGGCTGTACCGCCAGGCTTTTGGTGAGGGGGGTAGGGTGGGTGGATTGGGTGGGTTGTTTTCTCCTTGCATATAGGCTTTTTTAACCTTTTAAATTGTTTTTATTGTATTATTGTTTTAATCTTGCTGTTCACCGCCCCAAGCTGCCTTGTGGGCAGGAGGGGCGGGATATAAATCTTTTATAAATAAATAAATTTATAAATATATAAATTGTAACTTGGTTAACAACCGACCTCGTGTTAATCAGCAGCAGTCCCAGACCTGGGACCCTCCCATCCTCGATCACCACACCATCTGCTATGGGGCCAGTGAGAGGAACAGGCACCACGTATCTGTTCCTTTTCACTGCTGTTAACAGCCTCATGAAGGGGCCATAATTACCCGGCCCATCATGACCCCAATGGCTGAGGAACCCTCCCCAGTCCACTCCCCCCACCTCTGTGACTGCCCTGCCTGTCCCACATGGGAGACCCCCTCCCCCCAACCTCCCTTCCCGTGCCCAACCCTACACCCCACCCTCCCCTCTCACAGAGGGACCAACCCCCCCACCCCAGACAGGTTGACCCCCCTCACACCGGTGGGACAAACCCAACCCTCCCTTACCCTGCCCCATCTCCCTCATATTAGGGATGGAAGTCATAACCCAATCACTCCCCTCACCCCCCCGACCTGTCTCCCCACACTAAGCCCCACAAATCCCCCCTATAATACCAGCCACCTCTATGTCGTTGCCAACCTTCCCCAGCTCTCTCTCCACCCCCACCTAAGGGCCATGACCCTTTGGTGTGGCCTTAGGTATGCAGCCTGTGGCAGCACTGGATCAACCACTGTTTAAACCCCTCCTGCCGGACGTCTTCCCCAGGGGTGGGAAGGAGGAACCCCTGACCCCGTCCCCATCCCTCCTGTAAAGGAAGATGAATAGTCCTGGGGGGTTCAGGGGTCTCTCCCCCACCAGGAGAGCCTTCCCTAGCTTCCAGCCCCCAACGGCAGCAGTCTGGGGATCCTGGTGGTGGGGTGACTCAGCCGGCGCTGCCAGAGTTGTCCTGCAGCAGCACCGGACCAGGTGCTGGTTAATCCCCTCCTGCCAGAAGGGGGATGTGGAGAACTCTTCAAATACGCCGAGCAGGGTCCCCCAGCCTCAGCTACTTCGGCCCTCTAATGGCCGACACCCTTTGGGTTCTGCCCTTCGGGCTGGCGCTGCCAGGCCCCAGCCCTACAATAAGTACCTTTGTGGGGGAAGAGGGTCCAGGTGCCAGCACTCTTCCAGGGAGCCAATAAGTCTTTGCTTCCCTCTGGAGCTATCAGTACAGCACACAGTACAGCAGGGAGTGGGAGGGGTGGGGTGGGGTCTGTTTTTTGCCTGTTTTACCAGCCTCTCTGCCTCTGGGGATGCTGGGTTTGGGAGGTACTCCCAAGTTAACTGCTGCCCTCAGTGATTATGGATGTTTTAGAAATTATAAACCCCAGGGATGGGTTTGTGGACATCTTTTTTCTGGGGAGGGGGGAGCACTCGAGAGGGGAGTTAGTGGTCAGACCTTGTGGTCCCATTGGGCAGAGGGACATATGGCAAAGACAGAAGAAATGTTTGTACAGTGGCAGGCAATTGGTGCCTGTACCCCTGTCCCACTCTGCTTCCGTCTCTAGATATATAGGGGTCAAACTGAGTGGGGACCCTGATCTGTTATTGCTGGTGTTCAATGTAAGATCAGTGGTGAATAAAACAGATACTATCTCTGAACTTATTCTGGATGAAGCTGCTGACCTTGCTTGTATTATGGAAACCTGGCTGGAAGATGCAGCTGAGCCTACATTGGCCCAGTGCTGGCCAGGTACTCTGTAGAGCATCAGCCTCAGATTGGAGGTTGGGAGAGGTAGGGGAGTGTGGAGTGGTGCTATTCTGTAAGGAAAATAATCAAAATATGGCATTTCAAAGGTATTCAGTGCCTAACTTGGCCAGCGTCGATGGTCTTTCTACCTTGTGTTTGAGACCTGAAATAGGCTGGAGATTCTGTTGGTGTACCAACCGCCCTGCTGCACAACAGACTCCCTGGCTGAGCTGGCCTCAGAGGTGGTGTTGAGGATGTCCAGATGAATTCTCTTGTGTGACTTCAACTTATACAGTGGGACCAACCTTTTGGGGCCAGAGTGGGATTTCATGGCCTCCATGAAAACTATGGGTCTATCCCAGGTAATATCTGGCCTGGGGCAAGACACATGTTGGACTTAACATTTTGCATTGGCCTAGAAAATGGGGCTCTGAGTATCGGGGTGTCTGTGGCTGCACCGTGGCTGTGGAACTTCCTCCCGTTGGAGGTCTGCCTGACCGCTGACCTCCCCTCTTTCTGTAGACAGTGTAAGACCTGGCTGTTCCTTTACCGAGGGAGATGGGCTGGGCGGGTTGGACTAGGGAGGGGTTTTGGTACTGGATTATTTTAACTTTGTGGTTATTAGTGTTGTTTTTAATGTATTTTATTTTATTATGCATTTTAAAATGTTGTAAGCTGCCCTGAGATACTTATAGCGGTGACATATACATTTAATAAATAAAAAAATAAATAAATAAATAAAAACAATAATAATAATAATAATAATTAATGAAAATAAAAATAAATAAATAAAGAGGCTGCTGTCATGGTTGGATCATTACCTTCTGTAGGCCTGGGTCCCTTCTTTTCTTTACCCTCATTGGGGGTTTGAACAAGTTAGGTTGGTCCACCCCCAGAGACTAATAGAGTCAACTGGATTCCAGAAATCGCTGCGAGATATATCCACTGATTTTGATGGAATAACATGTTAACCATGTGGAATAAAATGCTGACCAAGGCCCTCAATGCAGTTGCACCCAGGAAGCCACTTCCACTGTGGTGTCCGCGCAGGTCCTCCTGGTATATGGGGGACTTGAGGTGGATGAAGGGGGTGCAAAGTGATTAGATCACAGGTGCATTCAACTCATGTTGAAGTTGACTAATTGTTGACTAAGAGTCCTCTACATCCCCCTTCAGGCAGCAGGTGGTGATGGGCGATTGTTCTTCATCCTGCACGGTTCCCTCTTGCTTCTCCTGTACAATGTTTGTCTAAGGTCGCTGAGCAAGCTCATACATAGATTTGGGTAACACTGTCATCAATATGCAGAGGACACCCAAATCTATTTATCTTTTTCATCTGACCCTAGACCTGCAGTTTCAGTGCTTACTCAGTGCCTGGCATCGGGAAAGCTTTGTGATGGCAAATTTTCAGGAATGGGAGGGAGGTGAGCAGGAGGGAAGAGCAGACTCAGCTGATATCTTAACATTTTATTGGCTAGCAGGAGTCAGCAGCCAATAGAATGATGAAAAGCTGTGCTGAGACCCACCTCTTCCCTTCAGCTCTCCCCCCCTCCCATCTGCAAGTTTTTTTCAGATAGGAGTGGAGCAGGAAAGAGGGGGAAAGTCTTGAGCATTCTATTGGCTAGCAGGAGTTTGAGCACTCAATAGAATGTTGAAAAGCTGTGCTGAGTAGGACTGAAGCAGCAACTCCTTTTTCCGTGCTGATATTTTATTCCACCATTTCGGAATTGCCTGCAATTTTCCACAGCTTTTCCGTTGGCATTCTGCTAATTCTGTGCCCTTTGCTTTGCAAGATTGGAATTATAGGAAAGTGTCAGAAAGTGTCAGAATAATCTTGGAAATTGTTAGAAGAAACATTGTTCTGCTACTTTTGCACCGTGACTGAATGTCAGAAAGTGCCGGTGGAAGTAGTGAAATGTAGGGACGGGTGAACAGATCGTGGTTCGGGTTCGTCCGTTCGGTTTGGCTGCGTTCGGTTCGTCCGTTCAGTTCGGCAGTTTGGTTAGTTCGCCGGGTTCGGGTTCGTCCGTTCGGTTTGGTCGTTCGAACAGGCCGTTCGGTTAGGCCATTTGGCTGTTCGGTTTCATTTGGGAAATGTTGTTATGGGTGTTTGTTTGTTTTTTATGTTTTTTTGGTTTTTTATTGGGTTTTATATGGTTTTCTTTTGTTTTTTATTTGGTTTTTTGGTTTTTATATGGGGTTTTTTATTTTTATTTTTTATCTAATATTATATATATATATATACACTCTAAATCTAACTGCTATTAACTATTCTAAATGCTATGAACTAAATGGATTATCTAATAAGTACACAGACCTACTCCTACAAACACTAAAACTAAATCACTAACGCTATCTCTATTACTAAGCTAACTCCTACA
>QEPC01001577.1:501444-513235 GCA_003113815.1 Sphenodon punctatus
CCTCAGCAGCAGTGGAGACCTACCTGGAGGAGGAGTCATGCATTGATCCCAGCAGCGATCCCGTGGCCTACTGGGCTGGCAAGGCCAACGTGTGGCCGGCCCTGTCCAAAGTGGTCAAGGGTATCCTGTCCTGCCCACCAACCAGCATCCCCAGTGAGAGGGTGTTCTCCATCGAGGGGGATATTTGCGCCCTGCACCGCCTGAGACTAGGGGCCACGTTGGTGGAGCAGTTGTCATTCCTGAAGGTGAACCTTCCACTGCTGGGATTCCCTGAGCTGCCCCTGGACAAGGAGTGATGGTACAATGAGCCCTGATGTGGTCCCCTCCCTCTGCTGGTGGAATCTTTTATGGCAGATCTAAAAAGAGCAGAAAAAGATAGGAACATAAGAAGTCCCATAATGTGTCAGACCAATGGTCTGTCAAGCCCTGCCTTTATTCTGTCTCCACAAGTGGGTGGACTGGGTGGCCAGTCTCTCTCTGCAGGGTACTTCCATTCCTAACAGGTCAGGTCACAGGGCAATTCATTCCCTGTTGTTCCAGTCCCCGTGCCATACCTTGCATGTAGCGATTCTGTTGCCCTTGTCAAAAAACCTCTAGACATCTGACTTCCGGCGCTGAATGTCTGGGGGTGTCACTGGCAGTGGCGACCTCTACCTAGGGGTCCTCCTCCTTGGCTTGGTCCTGGCAGCAGCAGCAGCACTGGGGCTGGCAACCGATTCCTCTCTGAAATGGGAACACATTAAGAACACCAAAGTAATATCATGCATTTATGATGTTGCTGCCTCTAGTCCTCCCTCCTTGAGGTGCTAGGGATTGCAACTAGAAAGCACGTGCAAATCCTGCCCTCCTGGGGGTGCTAGGGGATGCTAGGGATTGCAACTAGAAAGCCTCTGGCTGGCACATGCAAATCCTGCTCTCCTTGGGGTGCTAGGGGACGCTAGAGATTGCAACTAGAAAGGCCCTGGCTGGCACGTGAAAATCCTGCCCTTATTTGGAGGTGCATAGGGAATGGGATGGCACATGTTTGGTTGGGGGTGCTGCTCATGCCAGAGCCCCCCACACTAAAGTACCCTCTCTCTCTGTGGCAGACATCCGCTGCCACCCGCTGATGCCCACTGTTTGTGCCTGACTGATTCCCACCACCCACGCACCCACCCACACGCCATTCAGCTTGCTCTAATGGATAGAGCCTTTCTTGTCCTCAAAGTAAAAAAAAAGTTTACAAACCCGGCAGCACCTCCTGAACCCGCCGCTTGCTCCTCAGCCAAGGAGTCAGACACCATCACCGGAGGTGTAGTAGGGGCAGTGCCAGCGACCTCTACCTCCTCCTCCTCCTAATCCAATATCGACAATTATCGGTATTATTGGATTAATATGATACCGACAGTCCCACCCCTAGAAACCACTGTAAAATGGTTCCATCCACCCCAGCCAAATCCCACAGGCGTCACCAACATTTCATGATTCGCAGTGTCAAAATCCATGGATAGATCTAATAGAAATAGCAAGTTCATATGACCAATGTCTAATTTCATGAAGAGGTCATCAACCAAAGCCACAAGCGCTGTCTTTGTGCTATAACCCAGACGAAAGCCAGACTGTGTGGGATCAAGAAAATCAGTGTGCTTGAGATGTTCCTGCAGCTAACAGGCCACCACCCATTCAATAACAGGTAGTGGGGAGAGTGGCGGGTGTGAATTGCCCCATCATTAATGGGGTTTGTCCCCCACTGGTCTCCTAGGTGCGGAGTCTAGGGGTGATCCTGGATTTATGGCTCTGCTTGGATATCCAGGTGGAGACGATGTTGAAGGGGGATTTCCACCAGTTACATCTGGTTCGGCAGCTTTGACTTTATGTCTTGGACTCTGACCTGGCCACCATCATTCATGCTTTTGTTACCTCGAGACTGGACTACTGCAACGCGCTCTATGTGGGGCTACCTTTGGTGATGGTCCAGAGGCTGCATCTGGTGTAGAATGCAGCAGCCTGACTCCTAGCAGGGTCAGGTCACCGGGAGCACATCACACCAACACCAGTGCTTGGTTCTCTGCACTGGCTGCCTATCTTCTTCCAGGCCTGATTCAAGGTGTTGGTTATCACCTTTAAAGCCCTACACAGTCTCAGACTGACCTATCTGGAGAAGCACCTCACCCCCCGGGTTTTGGATCAGTCCCTGCGGTTCATTGGGGGCGCCTTCTTAGAGGTCCCCGAGTAAATTGGTGGGCCAATATGGAGAGGGCCTTCTCAGTGGCTGTACCTTGGCTGTTGAACTCACTCCTGGAGGAGCCTCGCCTGGCCCCAGACCTGCTGACTTTTCATCGGGCTTGTAAAACCTGGCTGTTCCACCAGGCATTTGGTGGAGGGGACGGGTGAGGAAGGGATGGTATGGAGGGGCAAGGGGGGAGATGGGATGATGGGGGATTTTATATTATGTCATATTTTAATTAAATTTTAATTGAATTATTATTGGCATTTTGTTTTTATTGTTGTAAGCTACCCTGAGCTGCCTGTGGTCAGAGAGGGCAGGGTATAATAGTTTAAAATAAATAAATAAATAAATAAATAATCTTCCCTAAAAAGGGAACTTTCCCTAAAAAGGGAAGGTTAGAGACAGACTGATAACTCTCCAGGGCGCCAACATCAAGAGATGGTTTCTTGAGGAGAGGCCAAACCACAGCCTCCTTAAGGCAACCCGGCACTCTCCCCTCTCAAAGCGAGGCATTGACCACACCCACCAGCACCAGCACCACTGTCTGCCTGGCAGCTTTCCATGCTTTAGGGCTTTATAGGTCAAAACCAGTGTCTTGAATTGTGCCCAGAATGATATTGGCAGCCAGTGCAGACTCCGAAGCACTGGTGTAATGTAGGAATGAAACAAGCAGCTAAATTGCTGCTCACAATTTTTTTTGCCATCTCAGGACCTGGGATCAATTTTCCAACCATTTCTTGATACCGATACAATTTCTTGATTCTTGTAAATTAGACGCATACCTGATTTACTCACTTTCTGCTTACCATTTATGTACCACATACCATTCATTTACCACTTACTGCATTGCTGGGGGTACTGTTTTACTTTTGGGTTTGTTGTTTCCACATTTCTGCGCCAATCACTGTGTGAATAGCGCACTCCTTAAACTCTCTCCAGTGCCCCTTAATCTCCACTCCAGTGTCTCTAATCAGAATTGTTGTTCTCTGTTGTTCCCTTTACTTTGACCAATCTACAACTGGATTTCAGATTGGTAAAGGAATCTGAGTATCAGTCAATGAGTGACAAGGAAGTGGAGTGCAAGAAATGCAGTATTGCATTGGTATTACCTCTTGGGATTTGAAATGGATGGCAAAGCAATAAATAGTAAAGTGGTAAACAGAATCCCAGTAAGCAGAAAGTCAGTAAATAGAAAACTGAAATGTCGCTTGAGAGATTACAGATTCGCGAGAGGTTCTCGATTCAAATAAGAGGGTATCAGGAACTGGGATTTCGACGAGATTTCCCACTTTGGCAAAATCTCGTTTCAGCCCTAGAATGTGCTCCCAGTCACCAACCCCCCTCAAGAGGTGGGCTGCTACATTCTGCATGAGCTGAAGCCCTGTAACAGTTTTCAAGGGCAGCCCCACATAGAGCATATTGCAGTAGTCTAGCCTTGAGGTAATGAAGGCATGGATGGGCATGGCCAGGTGTATATCAAAGACAACCTTCTCACCAGATGGAAGTGGTGAAAGGCACTCTTGACTACAGCTGTGACCTGATGTTCCACAGGCAACACAGGGTCCAACAACCCCCTAAGGCTGCAAACTTGAGTAACAAGGAGAGACTTTACCCCATCAGTGATGGGTGTCTGAATCCCCCCAAGGTCACATGACTGGCCAACCATCATAACTTCAAATTCAAATTTATTCCAGCTATCCGCCATAAAAACAACAACAAACTAGACAATATAATAAACAGTCAGGATAAAACCTTACCCAGACAAATTAAATAAACAGTCTAACAAAGTAAAACAGTACAATGGCTAGCAATTGGCACCCCCACACCCCCAGTCTAAAGGTGAGACTCTTTCTGCTGTACGAACAGAAGGTATAATGCCATTGCTTTTCATATCATTGGGATTTTTAGAGGACAGTAAAATAGACATCCTCTGTAGTTCAGGTAAGAATAACCACCCCTCAAAGATCAGGGTGACCCTAAACAGCATGTATATCCTCATAGTTTGGGCATGCAGACAGTATATGTTCTACAGATTCCACCTCACCATTCGGGAAGACACATAGTCTATTGCAATGCTCTACCCACCCCCGACTCTACCCTTATTGGATGCTGACTCCAGTCTTGTCTGGATTCAGATATATCCCCCCACCGTTGTATTTATTTATTTATTATTCTACTCTGCCCTGTTTTATTGGTATATTTTATATTTGTATTTTAAATTGTTTTAATGGTTTTATTGTTGTTAGCCGCCCCGAGCTGCATTGCAGGATGGGGCGGGATAAAAATCTATAAAATAAATAAATAAATAAATAAATAAATATCCAATTATCCAAAAAGTGAATAAGGCAAGTACTCATTTCTGCTGCAGATGTTATTCGGGTACCCAAGGCCACCCAAAAATGTGACTAGTACCTTCAAATAATAAACTGACTACCCATTTCAGCAATAGAAAACTTTTATGGCCTTACCCTCACATAACACTGGAATAACTCAGCAGCCCATTGTTCTTTCCAAAGAGATAGCAATCTGCCAGTCGTGTGTTGTACATGGTAGTTGTAAGACTGCACACGACAAAGCTGACACTGAGACCTCAGTACTGATGGCTTTAATATTCCTGAAATACAATAAAGCGTTATTCTTCTGCCAATAGTGCTTTTCGGATGATTCGTGGTTGAAAATATCTGCAGCATATTCCATGTTGATGTGTATCTAAGGGCTTGAAGATGTCAGTTTTATTGATAGAGTCGTCCCACACAGAAGTAGAACTGAGGCAAAAACAGCCCTGTAGCATGGTATTTTATCCTTTTTTTAAGGATGTAAGTGCTTAGTTGAAAATATATAAGCTTGTGTTTAGATGGCAGGCAATTGCAGAGGGTGCTGTTTATCTACCCTGTTTGATATGGAAGGAGAATAATAGGCACCAGGAAAGCCTTCGCCTAGAGAAGGTTTGCCATCATTTAACCTAGAGCAAAGAAGATAAGGGGTGGGAGGGTGGGGGACATGATTACTGTTTTCAAATATGCAAGAGGCTGCTGTAAGTAAAATGGTCCCCAGTTGTTCTCTATGGCCATTGAGGATAAGACTAGAGACAATGGGATTAAACTAAAGGAGAAAAGATTTAACCTAAACATTAGGAAGAATTTTCCAACTACCATGACTGTTAGGCAGTGCAGTAAATTGCCAGGGGAGGCTGTGCAGTCCCCATGACTGCAGGTCTTTATGGCAGGGGGGCTGGACTAGATAATCTTAGTGCTCCTTCCAGCTCTCTGATTCTACACACAGCTGTTACCTAAGGGAGCTGAAAATGAAATCAAGGGAGTTTAGTTTTGATCAAGAATGATTAGAGCCATAGTCCTTTTCAAAATTATGCCTCGTGGATTGAAACTGTTAATTATTGCTCAGATTGTAGGCTTAAATTTAAGACTGCAGTCCTGAATGTATTGATGTCAATGGCAAAATTCCTATTGACTTGNTGCAAGCCTCTCCACCCCTGGTGCCTGGAAGTCTGCTCCTCAGTGACTGAAACCTCCCTGTCACGTTTGACCTTTTTTTTGCCACCCGAACTCACCCGAATGCGATCCGAACTGACCGAATTGTTTGGCCATTTTGCCGTTCGGTGTTCGGTTTGTTCGGTATGTTCACGTTCTGGTTCGTGTTCGAGTTCGGTCGTCCGAATAGGCTGAGTTCAGGCCAAACTCCGAACTACCGAACCGCGTTCACCCATCCCTAGTGAAATGAAAGTATGGAATGAACATCTCTATTGCACCATGCTGCTCATTGTGGAAGAGCCCTTTCCATCAGAAACAGCTACCACAGCAGTTTGCCATTTCAGCCCTAGTGGTGAGTTCTCCTTGTCTCTTCAGCTCCTCACTCCCATCTGTTTCCAGCTCCAGACATGGGTAAACATGTGCAAATGAACCACAGTACCTTTCCTCGTTTCCAGATGGGAGGGGGGAGCTGAAGGGAAGAGGCTGGCTCAACAAAGCTTTTTGACATTCTATTGACTGCTGACTCCTGCTAGCGAATAGAATGCTAACATATCAGCTGAGTCTTTCGTCTTCCTGCTGCTCTTGCCTTCCCATTACTGACAATTTTGCCACCGGGAAGCTTTCCCCATGGAGACAGCTGCCAGCCTCAGACAAGGTAAGAAAGCTGGGCAGGGAACAGCGTGACTTCCTCCTCCCTCCCCTATCAGCACGGGGTATTCTGGGTTTTGAGATCATCTTCTTTTTTTTCAGCGAGAATCCAGCTGACTCTTGTCCCCAAAGCTTCCAGCTCCAGACAAGGTAAGAGATGGGGAGGGGACTGAGTGACTCCCTCCCTCCCTCCCTCCCTCTCCCCTTTAATTTTTCTAGGTGGGAGACCAGTCTTGGCTGTGAGTTGCAGAGTGGAGTCAGTCGCGCTGCAGGGGTTGGGGGGTGGGGAGGAGGAAGAAATCGCGCAGAGATCTGAAACATGGTCAAGATATCTGTGAGACCTTGCATGCAGGTCGCTCTCAGCTTATCTTAGAGTAGGGATGGGTGAACGCAGTTCGGAAGTTCAGAGTTCGGCTCGAACTTGGCCTGTTCAGATGACTGAACCCGAATCTGAATCCGAACACGAACTGACCGAACTGAACTCAATTTCGAACGACGAAATGACCAAACAGTTCGGTCAGTTCGGATTGAGTTCGGGTGAGTTAGGGTGGCTAAAACATGGTGTCAATGTCAGGTCACTGGAAGGCCAAATGTAACAGGGTGGGAGAGTCAGCTGACTCAGCTGAGGAGCAGATTTCCAGGCACCAGGGGTGGAGGGTGGAAACTGGCTTGGAGTAGCAGCCAGCCTGCTGAATCAGCATCCCTTTTCGCCTCAGACTACTGGCTTCGCAGTCTACGATTGGCCATGGGCTAGGCTGCATGGAGCCAATGGGGCTTGCAGTGAGGCAGGCGCAGCAAGAAAGAAAACTGTCTGCCTCCCCCCTTCCCAACNTTAAAAAATCAATTCTGTTGGCTGACGCATGCTCAGTCAAGCAGCCACTGACCACCATTTGTGTTGTTAGAAAAAACAGCATAAGTAAAGTTACATGACTCTGCTTATTAAAATCACATAATGTTATCAGCTCTGTCACAAAGACTTTAAGTTCTAGTCAGTCTCATGTCAATTTCCCTCTTCCCTCAGAAGCCAACAGCAAGAGGAAGCTTTAGTCCTTTGCATGTCAGTTACCCCCTTGCCTCACTCCATACATTTCATTCTGTATGAAATGTTGCATGACTTTTATTCACTCCATGGGGAGGATTTTGGAGGATTTGAGTGATCCATATCTCCTCCCCTTGAATGAGTTGAGCCCCTAGACTTCATAGCTTGGAGTATGAGATGACCACCAAGTGCTACTGTAGCATGATAGTGCTTGGTGCAGCAAAATCTTAGTTATTAAACATTTAAAAAATCAGTTCTGCTGGCTGGTGCATGCACAGTGGTATCAAAAGTAGAATTACTTTTATTCATTCACTCAATAGAGAGGATTTTGGGCGTTCCATATCTCCTCCTCCCAGATGAGTTGAGCCCCCAGACTTCACAGCTTTGGAGTATGAGATGGCCACCAAGTGCTACTGTAACATGCTAGTGATTGGTGCAGCAAAAATGGAATTATTAAACATTAAAAAAATTAGTTCTACTGGCTGGTGCATGCACAGTGGTATGGAAAGTTGCATGTCTCTCAATAACCATGTTGATGTTTGCTAATATCAGAGTTCCTCACCAATGGGTTTTATATTTCCACATTCCTGCAAGAACAAGAAATAACCTCAAAGACTAGCAAAATGGAAATATGACAGACAATATTTTAACTCTTCTATATCCATTCTATTGTCAGTAAACACTGAAGTCCTCCTTCTTCTGAAAAATTATATTTCAACAAAAACTAAGAGGCTTAAAAAGTCCAAATGCCTAATCAGGCTTTGGTTTAGTGAATACATTTTTAGTTGAGCAAATGCATTAGAGCTTCACTGATCTTCCTTTGACATTCAGGCAGCGCTGAGCTCAGGGAAAACACCTTAGAGGAAACTCCAGACATCCCTTCCCCTGGTCCAAGGGCTGCAAACCCCAAAGTATATTCAAACACAATAGAGGGCTGATCAGTAACTTCCTAAAATGAAGGCATGGACAACGCACATCTCAATTTTACTGGTAACACAAAATTGGACA
The DNA here is from genome assembly GCA_003113815.1 of Sphenodon punctatus. Classification (NCBI taxonomy): domain Eukaryota; kingdom Metazoa; phylum Chordata; class Lepidosauria; order Sphenodontia; family Sphenodontidae; genus Sphenodon; species Sphenodon punctatus. The sequence goes on from QEPC01001577.1 coordinate 509,837, forward strand.
GAATTGTAAACACCTTAGAGGTTAGGATTAAAATACTAAAATAATTGTTCATTTTGGAATTTAAAGGATAGAATTAAATTCCAGCAGCAGCAGGGAGATTAAGAAGTGATTTATCCCTAGGTGAGTGGATGGGGGTGGGGGGTGGGCTGTCTATGTTTCTGTGTAGTGTGAATTTGGGTAATTTCAGACGTGACGGGCCCGGAAGCCCACCACGCTCAATCACAGACTGGGATCCGTTTTGGATTCCGGTCAGGAATCAGTCCAGCTGTCCTTCAGACGTGACGGCCTGATTCCAACAGGGGATCGGGGAGGGGGTGGGGCTGCATGGCACGATGTGTGGCCGCACAGCCCCACCCCCCCACACTCCCCCGGATGCCCACCTTCCTGGCGACAGGCGGGCACAACGGCCTATTTGGCCGCTGCACCCGATCTCGCATCATAGTCTGGGCCACAATCCAGGATCAGCCAACATAACAGATGTTACTTTTGTCCGATCCCAGATCGTGGTCCAGCTAACCAGGCTTCTGGACCTCCGGACGGCCGGAGGCCCAGAAGCGTGGTCATTGTGATTCCCGCTGGAGGTTTACTATGGTGAACCTCTGGCAGAATGCACAATAGATGTTACGGCACAAACGACCATCACAGGGAATTCACTGTGGTTCACCGTGGCCTCGTAATGTCTGAAATTACCCTTTATTATCATAATTCGACGATGGACAATTTTTTCAAACTGCCTTAACTCTGTCCTCTCGCAATGAATTTCATTCTATAAAAATGATTCTATACAGTTGTCTACACTGACAGTGTCAACAGCTCATTGTATAAAGTGTACACAATGTGTATACATGTAAATGACAGAGTTAAGGCAGTTTGAAAAAATTGTTCATTGTCGAAATATGATAATAAATTAATGCTTAATAAAGAAAAAATGTGATAGTTTAGTTAGTGATAAATAATAATAAGAGTAAGTATGTATGGTAAGGAATTAAGTACATATCCTATGTTTATGTTGATGGTAAATTATGGAATATAGATAGAAAATCTTGAAATCATTTACATGCTTTTGGCATTTAATTTTTGTTGTAATGTATGTTAAATATTTTTTGAACGGGAATTGTAAGTAATGTTCATGGTTTTTGGAGTTTAAATAAGGGTTAAATGTATTTTGTCAAATGTTTTTGAAGATGAAGGTTTTTTTGTTTTAGAAATGGTTCTGCCTTTAACAGTCTTTTAAACCATAAGTTTTTTTATTTCAAAAATTTCAACTTAAGAGTGTGATTTTAAATTGCTCCCATTCAGTGAAGAACTTTCCATCATCCCAGGGGAAGATTTAACTATTGGTTAACTTAACAAGGTTTCTTCTTGATTATGTGGAAAGATAGACAGAAAAGAAAGAAAGAATGAAAGAAAAGAAGCTTCATCTAGTGCCTTTCATTCTGTAGGATCTCAAATGCCTTACAAGTTATCCCTGAATCCATTGAAATGCAACTTTCTCTGGGATGAAGGTTAACAGAGCTAAACAGAGAATCATTTACAACATGGTCCCCAAAAGTTTGGTCTGTGAGATACCATTTTGAAACTCAAATAGAATCTTCTGACCCCAGACAGCAGCAAAAGGATGCAGAGTATCAAATATCCATTGGTATCGTCACTACCCAAAATGAATTGGTAATTTAATGCAGTGGTGGCCAGTGGAATTTTATGGCCAGTGGGGCAGGAGGTGGGGCTGATAGCAGACAGAGCCGGCATTAAAATTTCACACTTACATGATCAATGGAATAGAACACACAATTAATGAAAAATCCATGCAGAATGAAAAACTACACAATGGTGCTGGCATGCAATGGTGAGCAAAATGCAACGCTCTATGTGAAAAAAATCAAAATAAGAAAATGAGCATTTGGCTCCCGTAGCTCAGGTGCTAGGGGGAAAAAACGGCAGGTCAAGGCTTCAAGTGTTTTAAATAGGGAGATATTTAAAATGTGTGATTTGCTTCCCTTTTAAAAATTGCTATTTTAAAAAGAAGAATCCAGTCGGGAAAGAAACCCTGACACACAGGTAAGAACCTTAACATGAGCCCTGACTAGGAAATGCTACAGGATGATCTCAGCCCTCAGTACACACCAGAGAGTTCACCCTACTATGGAAAGGTCCTATAACTGCCTAGTTAGGGAAAGCCTTAGTGTGAACTTCAGTCTTAGTATGCATGCAAGAACCCAAACAGTTTCCTCATTCCCATCCCCACCTCACTGCAAGCTGTTCAGAGCAAGGACCAACCTCTTGTTATGTGTTTATACACAAGGGCCCTGGTCTGAAGCTACATGATGTAGGCACTACTGTAATAGATAATAATAATTTATTTGTTTGTTTTATTTATATTTGTATTTCTACCACGCCTCTCTCACATCAAGTGACTTGGGACGGCTTACAAAAAATATAACAAAAAATATATAAACACATTAAAACAGATATTAGGATGACTTCTCCAAGACCAGAGAGCTCTGAAAACAGACTTGTTATCTGAGTGTGGAGTCAGGAAGATTACCATGACCACAGAATATGTGATGGATTCAGTATCATTCAAGGAGACATACCTGAATATTTATGGAATGGGATTTACTGAGGCTAACCAAGGTTTACTTATTGGTCAATGTGATAATCCTCTTCTAAAGATAAAGCTCAGCTCTGTGCAGAGGACCAGCAGAAGCCTGATATCTGATATTATTATCTGATGTAATGGATATGTGAGATTTGTTTTGGAGAAAAATGTTTATTTGGATATTGAGCAGGTTATCTGACTATGCAAATAATATTTGCCAACATAAGATTTGTTATTTGTTTCATTCTACAAACCTTTGAATTTCCTAGAAGGGTGTGTGAAATAGTCCTCTAAAATATTCACTGTGAATGAATACCACATTCATCCAATTTGCTCACTTCAGTTTGAGTCTGGTGAAGAGAGTGTGAAACTCTATCCATGCCCACTTTGGGTATTTTCACTGCTTCTAGATATTGGTGGGTTTTTTGGAGAAGCTTTTGGTAATTTTTGTTGTTTGATTATGTGATTGAATAACCAAACATAGATAACTCTTCCCTCCTGCCCGCCCGCCCCCCCCCAAAAAAAAACACTGGAAAAAGAGGAGTTTATATTACATTCAGATATTCAGTAGGCTATCTGAAAATGTGAATAGTATTCTATGGGTGATTTCAGACATTACGAGATCACAGTGAACCACGGTGAATACCCACCTGTGGTCACTGTGCCTTGAACGTCTGTTTGGCGGCCGCCAGATGTTCGCCACGCTCAATCAGCACATGGGGTCAATTTCAACCATGCTTCCCGGGCTCCCTGGGGGACTTTCCCGGGAAGCGTGGTGAAAGTGATCCCCGGCGGGGACC
>QEPC01001577.1:538646-573279 GCA_003113815.1 Sphenodon punctatus
CGAGAGGAATGAATGGAACCATTTGAGAACAGTCCCATCCAGACCCCCCAGGTCACGCAGCCATCTCAACAACAGCCCATGGTCCACAGTATCAAAAGCGGCTGAGAGATCTAGCAGGATGATAAATGTTGAACATCCTGCATCCATGTCCTGGCGGAAGTCGTCGACCAAGGCCACCAATGCCGTCTCAGTGCCATAGCCTGGGTGGAACCCAGATTGAAATGGGTCCAGGAAACCGATGCTATCTAGATGCACCTGGAGCTGGAGTGCCACCACCCACTCAATAACCTTCCCTAAAAAGGGAAGGATAGAGACAGGTCGGTAACTGGCGAGTGCATCCACGTCCAAAGATGGTTTCTTCAGCAGGGGGCACACCACAGCCTCCTTGAGACTGGGTGACAACCTTCCCTGCTGCAAGGACGTGTTCACTACCCTCACCAGCACCGTCCCCAACGTCTCCCTGGAGGCTTTCACCAGCCAGGATGGGCATGGATTGAGTTCACAACAGGTGGCCCTCACAGACCCCAAGACATCTGCCGCATTGGCCAGCATCACTTCCTGAAACTCCCCCCACAAAGATGGACTGGACGGGGCCTTCATCACCTCACGCTTTCCCCCTACTGCCCCTAATCCAGCGTCAAAGTTGCTCTGAGTCCGAACGATCTTGTCTGCGAAGTAGGTGACAAAGTCCTCACAGCAGGCCTGGGACAAGTCCCCGTCCAGGCAGAGGGAGGCCGGACTGACCAGTCACTGCACCACCCGAAACAGCTCCGCCGGGTGTGACTTTGCAGACGCTATGAGGACAGCAAGGAACTCCTTCCTTGCTGTCCTCACAGACTCAACATAGGACCGCAAATGGGCCCTATGGAGAAGTAGGTCAGAGTCAGATCGAGTCCGACGCCAGCATTGCTCCAGCCTCCTTCCTACTCGTTTCATATTCCGCAACCCCTCGGTAAACCAAGGGGCCCTGCGGTGATGAGACCGAGGCAGAGGGCATCTCGGAGCCACCCTGTCAATGGCCTCCTCCAGCAAGCTGTTCCAACACTGGATCAGCTCATCGGCAGAGTGACCATCCATGTTCAAGGTTAACCCCCTCAGGACCTCTTGGAACTGCTGGAGTTCCATCAGCCTCCTAGGGCGGACTATCCTAACTGGTCCCTTCCCCTTCTGGAGGGGGTGTGCTGAGAGACTGGGATGAAGGAGATAACAGTCTGGTCCCGTACCGAGCACCTCTAGGACAGGCACCAGGCTGCTACCCTCCAACGCAAGCAGTGGCGCGCCTGTGACGGGCTGGAGGGTCAGGTCACATGGCTTATGGACCTTATGGGGGAGGCCATGGAGGCCCTGCGGTGGACCCCCAGCGCGACAGGTGCTGCCATGCCGCAGAAGGCGGGTCGGCGGCCAACCAACACCATGGCAGCCTCCCACTGGTACAGGTGCCCCCCTCCACCTCAGCCACCCGTGGTTCCCCCAGCAGCAGCCCTGCCTGGTCCTGGCCCATGGGGTCCCCCTCCCCCATATAGGGCAACGGGACCTGCTGGTGGGGCCGCCCTTCCAGCCCACACCCATTGTGGTTCCCCCCCCACTGCCACCCTGACCTCTCCACCAGGAGGTGATGCCCCCACCCCAGGACCATGCACCCCAGGACAACCAACCACCCATGGTGGCCGCCCCACCCTCTCCGGTAAGGACGCAGCACCCCGGGGCCCTAGGGTGTGGGGGGCACCACACCGGGGGGGCTGTATGGGGAAAAAGGGGCAACACACAGGGCACTGCCCCAGTAGGGAACCCAGTACAGAACCCTCACCGAGCACACACACCACAGAAGCTGTGGAGCCACTGCCATGGCCGCAGCCATGCATGCCGGCTCCGGGAAGCAGGTCTGGCCTGCGCGGGGTCCGTACTACCATGGGAGGGTCAGTACAAGGGTTCCCTCAATGGGGGGTTGCTCCACTTTACGTGTTATGCTCGTTTGGGGTATAAGGGTCTCTCTGGGTGACCACGGAACCCCCAATGGCCTGGGCCCCAGCATGGGACAGAGATAGGTGCACATGACGATCGCTTACCCCATTCTTGTTCCCCCTTGCAGGGGCAGTCAATGGAGGCCAGGATGGAGTGGCCATTGAATGATGGGGGGGCTGGGCCGTCCAGTTGGCAATCGCTGAAGTCGGCTGTGGCTAGGGCTCTCTGGCCTGCGAGCCCCGGTGGTGAAGCCAAGAGGGGGTGTGAGTGTCCCCAAAGTTAACCACCCCCTCCCATTGTACACCCACCCACCAATAAAGAGATGCTGAACCAACACCTCGCTGTTGCCTCCTCTGTCCCAGGACAGGTGGTGGTGGTGGAATTCCGGGGGGGGGGCTCAGGGGGGTTCCATGGTGGGGGAGCACTGTACAGTGCTCGGGCAGCCGCCGGGGCCCAGCCTGGTGAAGCAGATGGCAGTAGTGGTGGCTGGAACAGGTGTACACAGACCCATCACTGGTGGGCCGGCAAGAGGCAGCAGTCAGGGCACTGCGGGGCCCGAGCACCCCATAGCAGACAGCAAGGGGAGTGTGCACGCAACCCGGCAGCCCACGGTACCCAGTCCCAGGACCCCATTGCCCACACATGGTACAGAGGCAGGGTTGAAGGGTATGGGTACTGCCCAGCTTTATTGAAGGGGTGCATAGGACTATGGACAAGGGTGTGGGTCACATGCTGCCTTGTGCTCAGCTGCCTGGGCAATGATGTGGTGGCAGATGGCATCCCTGTTCTCCTCTGAGATACACCAGAATACCCCGCTCTGGGCATGTTGGTACAGGGGCACGGGGCCGGCCCTGTGCACCAGTGATGGGTTGTCCAGGGCAGCGCCCCCTGTCTCACATACATTATGCAGGATGCATGCTGCCAGGACAAGGATGGGGATGTGGTCCAGGTCGAATTGGCTCCTGTACACCAGGAGGTGTCGGTGAGTCTTCAGGAGCCTGAAGCCCCGCTTCACCACGCTGCGTGCGGATGATAGGCGCTCATTGAACAGGCAGTGGTCAGGGTTGCGTGCCACTGGATAGACCTGCATGAGCCACAGGCTGAGCAGGTAGGCGGGGTCCCCTATCACAACAGGGACATGGGAACCCCCGCTATCGTGCGGTACAGGTTGGGGATGTTCTCCCCGTCAAACATGCGTGTATAGAAGGGGGAGGCATGCAGGATACGGATGAGCGAACAGATCATGGTTCGGGTTCGTCCATTCGGTTCATCCTGGTTCAGTTCAGGCATTTGGTTCAGGCGTTCGGGTCGTTTGCTGAGTTCGGGTTCGGCCATTCAGTTCTGTCAAGTTCGGTTCAGTTCGGGTGTTCGGAAAAGTATCGCAAGAGCATGTGATCGTGCTGGAAACCAGAAATTCAAGTGCGTGTGGAGCTGTGTGGTGAGAGAGTGTATGTTTGGCTGGGTGGCTGTCCGGTTTGTGTGTTTTGGCTCTTTGTGTTTAGTTTGGCTGTGTTGTTTGGCTGGTTGGTGAGTGTTGGTGTGTGACTGTGTGTTTTGGTTTGGTTGGCTGCATGATTTTATTTTATTTTTTTAAATGAAATAGGCTGCTGTGATAATTCCCCAGTTGGGGGTCAACCTGGTGCTTTTGGAGGAGGAGGAGGAGGAGGAGGAGGAAGTCGCTACCCCTAGACCTCCGGTTGTGGTGGCGGCCGGCTCCTCGGATGAGAAGCAAGCGACGGGCTCAGGAGGTGCTGCCAGGTTTGTAAACGTTTTTTTAACTTTGAGGACAAGAAAGGCTCTATCTGTTAGAGTGAGCTCAATGGCGTGTGGTTGGGTGCGTGGGTGGTGGGCAACAGTCAGGCACAAACAGTGGGCATCAGAGGGTAGCAGCGGATGTCTGCCACAGAGAGAGAAGGTACTGTAGTTTGGGGGGCTCTTCCAGAAGTCAGGCATGAGCACGAGCAGCACCCCCACCCAAACATGTGCCAGGTTAGCAAGGGTCTTCACTCTCCAATTCCCATCCCAATCCCTACGAACCCCCAAATAAGTGGAGGATCTTTCCAGCCAGGGTCACATTTCCTGTTGCCATCCCTAGCACCCCAAGGAGGGCAGGATTTGCACGTGCCAGCCAGGGATTTTCTAGTTGCAATCCCTAGCATCCCCTAGCACCCCAAGGAGGGCAGAATTTGCATGTGCCAGCCAGGGATTTTCTAGTTGCAATCCCTAGCATCCCCTAGCACCCCAAGGAGGCCAGGGTTTGCAGGTGCCAGCCAGGGTCACATCTCCTGTTGCCATCGCTACTAGCACCCAAGGAGGGCAGGATTTGCACGTGCCAGCCAGGGCCTTTCTAGTTGCAATCCCTAGCATCCCCTAGCACCCCAAGGAAGGCAGGATTTGAACATGCTAGCCAGGGTCTCTCAATTGCCATCCCAAGCACCCAAAGAAGGGCAGGATTTGCACGTGCCAGTCAAGGTCTCTCCATTGCCATCCCAAGCACTCCAAGGAGGAAGGACTAGAGGCATCATCGTAAATGCATGATATTACTTTGGTGTTCTTAATGTGTTCCCATTTCAGAGAGGAATCAGATGCCGGCCCCAACGCTGGTGCCAGGCCCAGGAGGACCCTTAGGCAGAGGTCACCAGTGACACCCCCAGACATTCGGAAGACAAAGTTGGATGTCTGGAGGTTTTATGACAAGGGTGACAGAATTGCCACATGCAAGGTAAGGCACGGGGACTGGAACAACAGGGAATGAATTGCCCTATGACCTGTTAGGAACGAAGTCCCCTGCAGAGAGAGATTGGCCACCCAGTCCACCCACTTGTGGAGACAGAATGCTGGCAGGGTTTGACAAACCATTGATCTGACACAGTACAGCACTTCTTATGTTCCTATCTTTTTATGCTCTTTTTAGATCTGCCAGAAAAGATTCAGACTGCAGAGAGAGGGGACCACATTGGGGCTCATTTCCCACATTGAAAGAAGGCATGGCAGGAAAGTGAGGTGGCAGGAGGACTCTGGTGTGGCCATGGAGCCTCAGCCTCAGTGCCAGAAGAAGGGGGGGAAGGCAACCTAATAAAAACCAGCATGTAAGCCCTTCTCCCCACCCCTCCAGCCCCGATGTGGAGACACCCAGGCCCTGGGAGTCTGCTGAGGCCAAGGCCTTTCAGGCCGAGTTGGAGAGACCCACCCAGGACTTCATGGCCAGCCTGCAGCAGTCTGCAGCCACCATGGAGAACCGCCTGGTGGAGCAGTTCCAGGCAGTCAAGGTGGAAAAAAAGAAGGTGGAGGTGTACAGCCAGTATGTCTCTGCCAAGATGGAACACCTGGAACTGTACCAACAGGCACTCTCCAGGTGGTATCGGGACATTGAAGGGGCTGTGGAGTTTGCCGTGGCCAATGGCTATGAGCTTGAAGAGGACTGGGTGGCTGCCCTCAGCTCAAAGATTAATATTTTAATTTATAAGTTTTCTTTCAGTGTTTGGTTTTGGTTTCATAATGTTGTTGTTGTTGTTGTTGTTATTTAAATAGTTTTAATAAAAGTTGTTATATTTCTTGTTACGAGCTTCATTTTACCTCTCCAATCTTTTATCCCTATGTGCTGAAGTTCTGGCTCGCAGGTCGCAGAATTTCATACAGATTGTCGATCCCTACCAGCAGCACCTGCCACCCCATGTAGCGTAGTTATTAACCCAAAAATATGCTGTGCCAGCAGCAGGGTCACAACTTGCAGACAGCCCCCCAGGAGGTGCAGGGCTTGTGTTTCTGTGGGTGCGTGTGACAGAGAGAAAGAGAGACAGGCTCCTTGGCAGCGGGCAGCAGGTGGCGGGAGCTGGTGGTTGGAGGGGCTTTTATTTCCAGCAGCTTCAGTGGGCATTAGGGGTGGGAAGTTCTGTTTCCCCAGTATCCGATACTGCTGGTATTTTGCTATACCGGCAGTATCGGATTAATCCGGTAATTGGGGGTAACAGTACCAGTTCCCCATGCCGGATTTGTTTACATTGCAGCCATTGAAATGAATGGCCACAATATAAAAGAAAGAAAGAAAAAATCTTTCCCTCCCCCGTCCAGGCTGTGTGGGTGGAAGGGGGGACACCCCCCACCCACCCTGCTCAGCCTGGATTTTTAAAGAATTTTTTTTTAGCTGAAGTCCCTGCTAGTGCGGGCTCTGGGCCGCCGCCATGGCGGCGGCGGTGACTCAGAGCCCGCACCAACAGGTTCTAGGGTGATCCCTGGGGTGGGGGGTGGTTTAACACCTCTTACTCAGAGATCACCTACCTTTTGAGCTCCGGGCAGTGGCGGCTGCACAGCGGTCCGGAGGCTTCAATGTTGGCTGGCTTCAGCACTTTACTAGGCCTTCTGGGGAACTTCCGGGTTTCCCCGGAAGGCCTAATAAAGCGCTGAAGCCAGCCAGCGCTGAAGCCACCGGACCACCGTGCTACCGCCGTGCTGCCACCGCCTCCCAGAGCACAAAAGGTAGGTGATCTCTGGGTGGGTGGGTAGGGTGATCCCTAGGTTGGGGGGGTGTTAAACCACCCTCCACCCCAGGGATCACCCTAGTACCTGCTGGTGCGGACTCTGGGTCACTGCCGCCAACACGATGGTGGCACGGAGCCCACACTAACAGGGACTTCGGTTAAAAAAAATTTTTAAAAAAAATCCAGGCTGGGCAGGGTGTGTGGGGGGTGTCCCCCCTTCCACCCACGCAGCCTGGACAGGGCAGGGAAAGTGGGTTTTTTTGTTTTTTTCCATTGATTTCAATGGGGACAGTTTCCCATTGAAATCAATGGGAAAATACCGCTAACGGTATGCCGGTTCTAATCCGGTAAACCGGTTTTTTGGGAACCGGTATCTGGTAAAACCGGTATCCATTTTTTTGTGTGAAGTCCCACCCCTAGTGGGCATCCACGGGTGGGTGCAGAAGTGTAGGCTTTTGGGTGTGTGTGTGTCAGGCTGGCATGTGGACACTGGGCTTCTGGATGCAGTGGAATGGAATGGAGCCCCCACTGACTGGAATGATGATCCCAGAATCTAGTGGATGGTTCATGGGACGGGTGGGCATGACTGATTCAGGGAAAGTGGAATGACAACCTAAAGTCTATTGGGCACACTTCATTTAGTCATGCGATAGGTGGTAGCAGCAGGTACAGGAACGCACACAGGCAGGCAGGCAGGCACATATAATACGTTACGCTATATTCCATCTCATTATGGTAGGGAGAACTTGGTGGCACTGGCGACACAGCTCTGAGAGGAGCGTCAGCCATCGCCTCAGCTCCAGACATCTCCTCTGAGGCACTAGTGTCTGTCTCTAGTCAGGGGAGTACTGGGACCCTGAGGCTAGACTGCCTGTGCCCGCCATGCTGCTGGAACTCTCCCTGTGCCCCCCTCTGTAGCTGCTACTGCTGCTGCTGCTGCTGCTACTCCTCTCCCTACTGCCATTGCCTGGGGATTGGACCTTGTCTCTAGCAACCGGGGTGGGATCTACCAGGTCCGGACTGCTGGGGATCATTTTGACAGTGGGGGACATTGGTGACCCTGGAGGAATATCGGAAGCAGCACCAGCACCTGCTCCAGCACCACCAGCAACAGAGACAGACGCAGCCTCAAGTCCTGCAGGCCTTTCAGTACCCTACGTGGCAGTGGAGGAGGGTACTGCCAGGAGGCACTGCTGAGTCACTGAAGCCTGTTGCCCTAAACCAGGCCTGCTCACTTTGGGTGGTGGTGATGTACTCTGGCTACTGCTGCTGCCTGCTGCCACTGCCCTGGCACAGCCCCTTCCACCTCTGGCATGTGGCCCATTGCCTCCCTTACAGGCAGCAGACTGGTCTCTTCTTCCCTTCTCCATTTCTCCCGCCAAAATAATGTTTTTATATTTTATTTTTATTATTTTGTAAATTTATTTTTTATCTAATATTTTATATATATAATATATATACACACACACACACACACACACACACACACACACACACACACACACACACTAAATCTAAGTGCTATTAACTATTCTAAATGCTCTGAACTAAATGGATTATCTAATAAGTACAAAGGGCTACTCCTACAAACACTAAAACTAAATCATTAAATGCTATCTCTATCACTAAGCTAACTCCTACATCTATCTATCTATCTATCTATCTATCTATCTATCTATCTATCTATCAGATGGGGGGAATCACAAACAACACAAGGAGGGGTACAAAACTGAAATGAAACCTAAATCATTCTAATAATCCTACTCTAAATGAATAAAAAAACAGGGGAAAAGAAGGGAATCAGGGCTTGAATATATAGAGAGGGAGGGGAGAGGGAAAGGATTCAATGGAGGGAGTAGGGACGAAGGAAAATTGAACACAGGGAGCAGAGGGAGAGGTAAAAACAAAAAATAACAACTAAATCTATCTAATCTAATCTAAATAAATGATAATATGGAGGTAGATGGATTGGATGGGTAAAATGGGAGGAGGATGGCAATAGATTAGGAATAAGAAAGAACAGAAACTGCTGGGAGAAGGAGCCTTCTGAGATGCCTGCTGTTCAGGAATAGTGACTAGCTCAGAAGGTGTTGGCAGGGGGGAGGGTAGTGAGTTTTGTTTCTTGCTGCACCTGCCTCACCACATACCCCTTTGGCTCCAGGCAGTCTAGCCCATGGCCAATCGCAGACAGCGAAGCCAGTGATGTGAGGAGAAAAGGGATGGTGATTGGGCAGACTGGCTGCTACTCCAAGCTTCTCCACCCCTGGTGCCTGGAAGTTTGCTCCTCAGCTGACCACCCCCCTCGCTGGGTCAGGCAGTAGTCAACTGGTCACTCACAGGGCACCGAACCATCCGAACTAGAACCGAACCGACCAAAGTGTTCGGTCGTGTTGGAGTTCGGAATCAGGTTTGGTTTGGTCAGTTCATGTTCATGTTCGTGTTCAGGTTCGGTTGTCCGAACAGACCGAGTTTGGGCCGAACTCCAAACTTCTGAACCACGTTCGCCCATCCCTAATGCAGGATAGCGCGTCATGGAGGCGCGTCATGCCTCCACCCCAACTGGCCTGTGTACACATCTATAAACAGGCCCCTATAATCCACTACGGCCTGCAGATTGATGGAGAAGGCCTGTTTTCAGTTCATGTAGTTGATCTTTGCATGAGGGGGTCGTATGATGGGGATGTGGGTGCTGTCAATGGCCCTGATGCAATGAGGGAACCCCATTTCCTCGAACCCATGCATCATCCCCTTGGAGTCACGGAGCTGGATGACCCGCTCCAAGAGGAGCTCCACGAGCAGGTCACACACGTCATGGAGGGCCTTGTTCACAGTGGCGGTGCCCACCCCAAACTGCACCCTCACCCTCCTACAGGAATCCGGGGTGACTAGCTGCCACACTACCATGGCCACGTGCATCCCTGGTGGCAGCGGGAAGCACCTGTTCATTTCCCGCCTCCAGAGGTGGGGGTTCAGGAGCTCCCCCAAGCAGGTCAGGAGGGAATGAGGCATCCAGAAGTGGTCCGACCATTCCCCTTCTGGCCTTATGGCCAACATGTTCTCCCACCAGTCGTTGGTGCAGGAGCGCAACCAGTGCCGCCGCAGGGTCGGTAGGGTCACGCGGCAGGCGTACACGTTGAGGGTCCATCAAGCCAGGACAAGCTGGCCTTGCTGGGACACTGCGAAGCCCAACAGGGCATGGCATTGGACAGCTGCCCACATTGCCCATTGGACCATCGTCACCCTCTTGAGGTTTGCTGCCCTCTGCTGCCGTGCCCCCAGGAGGATGGAGCCTTGACCTGGCAGGCGGAGCAGGGATATCTGCTGTAGCAGCATGCGCAGCAGCAGGAGGGCTGCACCCAGGAGTCGTAGTAGCATGCCCATGGGCTGTGGGTACTTGTCCACTGGCAGCATGGTTCAGCAGCTCCCCACTCCCAGCCACCCCCTCTGGCACGTTTCCTGGCCATAGCATGCTCCACTGTGTGTCCTGTGTCCACAGACTGCTCTCCCCTGGTATCGCAGGTACTCCTCTATGTGCACCGAGCTCGGTGTCACCATTCTCCATTTGCTGCTCGACCCCGTACTACAGCCCCTCCGCCCCATGCCGACTGCCTGCATTGGGTCGCTTATGTACTGTGTACCCCGGTGGGGGCAGGCCACCAATTGGTGCTGCACTGGGGGTGTTCTGGGGCTGCTGCCATTTGCCGGGCCCGACTGATGATCCTCACCAGTTCACCGGCTGGATGCCCACCGGGGGGATGGGACCGCGTGCACCTCAGGGTACCGCTGCCTATGCACCCGCATTACAGTCCCCCCTGCCATGGTCCACCTTTGCATGCTGAAGCAATGCGCGGTGTGGATACAATGCCTGGCTCGGCTTCTTGGCCTGGTGCAGTGCCCAGCCATGACCTCCCTCATCTCTTGTCACCTGTGCTGCATCCCTTCTTTCCTGTGTGTGAGTTGCGGCACCCCGGCCCCAGTGGGCCAGCCTATTTCTGGCATGCAAGGCCACCTGTGGGCGAGGGTAGCCACTCGTTACGTGCTCGTTCCAGTCACTGCAGTCCTCTGTCTCCCGCCTGTTGCTTCACCGTAGCGGGCCCCACTCCTGCCATGGCCAGTTGTTCTGCGGGGCCCTCAGCCAGGTATGCATGGGGGTGGTGGTCGCCCTGTGCGGACATTCTGTTGGCGGCCCTCTAGCTGAGCCCTGACGTTCAGCTGTTGGTGGGCGACCCCTTGTCGGTGGAGGATGGCTTTCGGCTCCTGTCGCGGTACATGTGGATGATGGCTCACCAGGCTGGTGCCCCAGCATGCCGGGGCCATTCCCTCGAGCTTGGCTTCACCCCCCTGTGCTAACCTCCTTGGGGGAACCCACCTGTTTTTGTCGTGCCGTGGACCACTGCGGAGTTAATGGCGACTCGCATGCTGATGGAGCGACCCAGGTTTGACCTTGCCTTGCTGTCCGGGGGACCCCCTATTGCTTCCCTGTACACCAGCAGCCTCCTGCATGCCCACGGCATCCTGCACGCACCCTTGGAAGTGGGGGCCCTCCTGTGGGACCTGGGCTTGCTGTCCCCCGAGGTTGGTGTCCCACTCTGGACTGGGAACCCCTCTGTTGTGGAGCTCACCGCTCTTCGATCAGTGAGGGACATTCCAGCTGTGCAGGCTGTGACTGCCAGAATGAATCTGCTCCTTCCCCACTTCCTGGTGGATGCTCATATGTGCTCCCGAGGCTTCTGAAGGGGCCTGTTTGCCTGGGAGGGTCTAGTGCTAGCACAGGGGTCACCACCCCAGGAGCGCTCACCAGCGCATCCATGAGCGGCCCCTCACTGCCACCCACTCTCTGCCACCCCAATGCCCTGGACGGTGCATTGCCTGCCCCCCCCCGTGCCACTGACAGGGCTGTGTGCTGCCATCTGCTTTGCTGCTGGCTGCCGCATTGTTCCCTGGACCCCATCGCCCTCTCTGGGTGATTGGTGCTCCTTCCCACTGGGGCTTTCCTGGTGCCCTCGCCCGCTATCCTCAGGTGCACTTGTGCCCTCCTGTTGTGCTTCTCTTGCCTGGCTGTGGGTCCACCTGCGCCCCCCTGCTCTGCCTCTCTTTGCTGGGGGGACCCCATTCCCCCGGTGCCAATAAAATGCTGTTCTGTGATGGTATGTCCTGCCTTGCTTTTCTTGCTGCTATGGTGGCTGGGTGCCCCCTCCCCTTGGCGGCCCTCCTGCCCCCATTTGTGTGGTTGTGTGCAGGGGGGGTGCTTGGTGTGTACTGCTGGACTCCGGGCCTGTGCGGTGTGCACCGGTTGTGTGGTGTGTGTTCCCCTGGCAGCTTCCTTGCTGGGTGTTGCTGACTGGGTTTGCTCAAGGGGTGGTATTGGTGGTGGGCAGTTGCCTGGGCACCCCCCTGGACTCGCCTGTGCATTGGTGTGGCCCTGCAACTCCCCTCCTCTCCCCCTGCTTTTGCCCCCTGTTGGTGCAGGCCATCTGAGGTGGTGGCAATGGATGGGCGACGGCACCATGGACGCTGGGCGGCTGAGCGAGAGTAGGGATTGTGCTGTCCCCGGGCTTTGGCCCCTCTGATCCCCCATTGTACAGGGGTCTGGGTACTCTTCTGGGTGCTGGCTGTCAGAATGTGGGGTGTGCCCCTGGTGCTGTTGCTGCCCCCAGCCCTCCCAGGGCCCATTGGTATGGGTGTTCCCCATTGTCGTGTCCCTTCTCTCCTGCAGCTACTGTTGTCATGCTGCTGGCAATCTTGCGCCTGGGCGCGATGGTGCAGCAGCTGGAGTGGGCTGCATGGGTCATGTGGGTGGCAGACTGGCTGTTCGATAGCATCCGTGAGTGTGCTGCCTGTTTGCTGGGCCCTATGGTTGTGTCCCTCCATGAGGGGTTCTGTTCCTTGTTGCCTGGGGCTGTCTCTGATGGCTGTCTCCTCTCCCTCTGTCCCATTCAGTGCAAGCTGTGATCGTGGAGCAGACCCAGGAGCAGGGGGCAGTGTTGGAGCTCCTCCTGCACGTCCTGGAGTGGCTGCATCACCTGGACTGTGTGCAGGCCAAGCGCTGGCACCGAGTGCAGGGTTGCTGGCCCTATTGGCTGGGTGTTGTCCCGGGCGTGCTGCTGCTGGTGCTGCCCCCCTTCTGTTGCCCCATCCCCTGCCCTGCCCTGTTGTTGTTGCCCCCTGTTGCTGGTTCCCCGTTTCATTAAAGGCATTTGTGTTCCTTCCCAGTGTGTCCATGTTGTGCTTTGCTTTGACCTCTTCCCTTGTGCAGGTGCCTCTGGGGGGTGTTGTGGGGTTGCCTCTTTTGTGTTGTTACCTTCCCCCCCTTTCCCCCCATGGGTCATTTGCTCATCCCTGTGTGCTTCTGTTGCCTGCTGTGTGTGTGCCACTCTGCTGGGGGGGGGGGGGCTGGGGGACTGGTGCCAGGTTGTCCTGGCTCTGTGCCGGGGCTGTGCGGAGCCAGCTCCTTTGTAGCAGCTGTCATCCTATCTCCCTCCCACCCTGCCCGTGCGGGTCCTGGTGGCTTGGGGGCAGGGCCACATTGCACAGTTTCATTTGCCCTCTATCGGCCATGTTGTGCCACTGCTGTGCTGGGTGGGGCTTCCCCACCGGTCCCAGATGTCCGTGTACTTGCACAGGTGTTTGGTGGGTGCTTCCCTGGATGGGTGTTTGGCCGCTGGGTGTTTGCCAGCCCCTCCCCTTTCCTTCCCACAACCCCCTGTGGCACTGTCTGTGTAACTGTCTCCCTGATCAGCGCCGCTGGGTGTTCTCTGGGTGTGCTCACCCATCCATCCACACCCATCTCCACCCATCGGCGTTGCTGCGCCATCCGTGTAAAAACGGCCCATGTCACATTGGATAGCATAGGGTGTTAACAAATGTGATGGGGTTCTGGTTCAGCATGCTCTGATCCAGTTCAGACCATGGTGGGGTGGGCAGCTGGGACAGAAATGTGGGCCTGGTTCAGACCCCGTGCCCACATTTAGCTTGCTGCCTCCATTCTTGCAGCAACCCGTACTCGCTTGCTGCCACCAATCTTTCTGCCGTGGAAAGTTTGTTCAGGGGATGTGCCCACTCTGGACAGGAATATGAAGGGTTTTTTGGCTGGAAAAGCCTTGCTGTGTCAGGAGACATTCAGGATCAGGACTGCTTGTCACATTGAGAGTCAAGGGGGCAAGTCTGTTCTGGAGCCCTTGTCAAAGGTTTTTTTAGATAAGCACCTCCCCACCCATTATCCACAAGGCATGTTTCAGGGATGTATAGGGCACCAATGCGGCCCCACAACATGCATGATGGGTAGGTAATGGGTGGGGAGGTGCTTGTCTAAAAACACCCAAAGTCAAGCAAAGCAAAGATCAGTCACCAACTGAATCAATCCAAATCTCTTAACAGACGTGTGCTTGCAGACTGGAACAGGTCAAATCTAGAGGCTCGGAGGTTGGCATCAGTACCAAGGGGGGTCAACAAAGTCCGAGTGAGAACAGGAGTTGGTATTGTGGAGTCCATCCGAGTGCAGGTTGGAGATGTGGCGAGGGTGGGGTCACAGACAGGTTTCAGGCTAAGGCCAGGCTCATTCTTCTAGTAGTCTAGACTGGAGCTGAAATGGGGAGCACATTTTGGGTGGTCTTTCTGGTTCCTGATTGGTACCCAAGCACTGAGTGAGGCATCTGATTACCATTACCATTTTCTGCTTTAGTGCTTCCTGTCCAGAGTGAGCACATCCCCTGGACACCCCCACCCACCCTGCCCAGCCTGGATTTTAAAAATATTTCCCCTAAGTCCCCATGTGTGCCAGGCTCCAGGCCGCCGCCGGTGACCCAGAGCCAGCACCAGCAGCAGGTAAATACTGGTACTGTACTGATCCCTGGGGTGGGGGGTGGTTTAACACACCCCCACCCCAGGGATCACCCTACCTCCCCACCCAGGGATTGCCTAATGCCATTGACATGCCTACCTTGAGCTCCAGGCGGTGGTGGCAGCAGTCCATCAGCTTCAGCGCTGGCTGTGGCTGCCGACTTCAGCACACTACTAGGCCTTCCGGGGAACTTCTCGAAGTTCCCTGGAAGGCCAAGTAGCATGCTGAAGCCAGCAGCCACAGTCAGCACTGAAGCCACAGGACCACCACCGCTGCTGCTGCCGCCCGGAACTCAAGGTAGGCGATCCCTGAGTGGGGAGGTAGGGTGATCCCTGGGGTGGGGGGGTGTTAAACCACCTCCCACCCCAGGGATCAGTACAGTACCGGTACTTATCTGCTGCTGGTGCTGGCTCTGGGTTGCCGGCGGCGGCCTGGAGCCCGGCGCACTAGGGGACTTAGGTGAATTTTTTTTTAAATCCAGGCTGGGCAGGGTGGGTGGGTGGGGGTCCCCCCTTCCACCCGCGCAGTCTGGATTCAGAGAGGGAAAGTGTTTGGGGACTTTTTGTGGGTTTTTTTTACATTGCGGCCATTCATTTGAATGGCCGCAATGGAAAAAAATCCGGCACGGGGGATCCGGTACCAGACCCAATAATACCGGAATAATCCGATACTGCCGGTACACCAAAATACCGGCAGTGTCGGATACCGGATGATCTGGTAGTCCCACCCCTACTGGACACAAAGAGGCCCAAGCCAGACCTAAGGGAGCCACTGTTGCTTTCTGCAGCTTGCTACCCCCACTGCCAGATGAATGTCACTGATGCAAATCAGCTATTTGTTTCAGCTTTACCAGACACCTCCAATTTCCTATCATGCTCTTTATTTATTTATTTATTTATTTATTTATTTATTCTCCCATTTATTCTTCTGCTAATCATCCCCACCCAGGATTATCCCCCCCCCACCTGTTATCTGTAAACTCCCAATTTACTGTAACCAAGCCAAGAACATGTACCTGAGTTCTCACATCCTCATGAATGTTTCATCCCT
The DNA here is from genome assembly GCA_003113815.1 of Sphenodon punctatus. Classification (NCBI taxonomy): domain Eukaryota; kingdom Metazoa; phylum Chordata; class Lepidosauria; order Sphenodontia; family Sphenodontidae; genus Sphenodon; species Sphenodon punctatus. Next base: position 553,977 of record QEPC01001577.1, read on the forward strand.
TGTCTCTCCCTCTGTTCTCCCTTCCCTGTCTCCCCTTCCCCTGTCTTTAGATTGTAAGCTCTTGGGCAGGGACTGTGTCTATCTTGTTTTTTGTAAAGTGCCAGGTACATCGTTGGTGCTATATAAATGCTAATGCTAATGCTAATGCTAATGCTAATGCTAATAATAATAATAAATATACCACCCCCTCCTGCACAAGCATCTCGGGGCGGCTAACAACATTTTAAAACACATAATATAAAAGTCATTATTTTTAAAAATGGGAGTTGCCAGGCACTTAGGCTAACCAGCTCCCAATATTCTAGTGGATGGATTGTCAGCAAAAACAGCTCTGCAGTTGTGCCAAGACAATTGCCTTAAAGTCTGTGGGACCTGGATTCTAGCTTGGCAGTGGGACCTGGCAAGTTGTGATGACACTTCACTAGCTAGCAGAAGAACAAGTTTTCACTTACCCTTTTTAAAACTGCTGTTGAGCAGCAAGGCTGAGAGAGGATCAGCACCCTTGCAAGGTTCTGGAATGCTAAGTGCTTCGAATCCGTTTTAAAAAGCTGCCACTCACCGAAAGGTTGGGGCTGATTTCCATCAGCTGCTGTAAGGTAGGAGAAGGGCTTGTGAGAACACGCCAGTCAATTAACTTCCCCTTGTTCTTTCACTGTGGATTCTCTTCGGTGACAGTACCCATGTGTTGGACCATTGGAAATGCAAAAAAAAACAAAAACAAAAATTGGTACTGATTAATCAAATTAATAAGTACTAGATAAAGACTCTACATTTAAGACACAACTTCAGACAGAACTAGGCCTATGGATTCAAGGAGCTGGGTCAGTGCTAAACGTTACTAACCTATGGCCCTTTTCAAACGAGACGCACCCATGCATGCCCATGGAGTGGACATGAGTGGGTGTGTCTTGTTTGAAAGCAGCGGTGGGTGGGCGTGTGTGCGCTACCCTGCGTAACATGCATCCCCAGCCACCTCCACCCATCGCCCCTGCCAGGAGAAACTGGTGAAAACGCAGGTTGCTCCATGTGGGGGCATGTGTGGGGATGCGGGGTGCGCCCATGTGAACCTGCCCCTGCACTGCCCCGGAAGCGGCGTACCCATGGGCCACCACCCCAGCCACAGTCTGTTTCAAAAGGACCTATCACAGCAATGAGGAAGCTCAAGCCCATGGGCAAAACCAGCCTATGACTCCTTTCCCAAAGTCAAACAGTAATTACAAAAAAGTCAAACAGTAATTAAATGCTAATGTGGGAAATGGTAATTTGGTTAGCTGTATAGCTGGAGGATACTAAACAAAATACTGCAATATCCAACCTGATACCAGATAGTAGTGGATACTCGTATCAGTTCTACTTCTAACCATGATGTCATCGTGCTCCAAAGGGGTGCAACCTTGTTGGAAAGGGATGGACTAAGAGGATTTCCTGCATCTTTCTGAAGTGACCCATTACCTTCCCCACAATTAGCATTTTAATGGTACCTATGCCCTCAACACATGTGGCCCTGTGCAGTTGCACAGTCTGCACTTGCTTGGATCTGGACCTGTTTTCATGTACAATAAATAACAGTAGTGATCCTCAGTTCCAGACATTATGGGTGAGGGCACACAAAATTCCTGGCACTGTTGCTGTCCAGAACTGCAGATGTCCATCTGCAGTGTGGTTGGGGTGGGAGATGCTGAAGACAGGTGAGGATGGGAGTTTTTGCCCATCTGTGTGCAGCTACATCATCCCAACAGTGGCCAAAGACTGCAGCTTCAGAGCTTTAGAAATGCCAGAAGCTCCAGTTTGTGGTTTCTAGGGTTGCAGTCTCTCCCCAAAGCTGGCCCTGCTGTGGGCAAATGCAAAGGGCACTAGTGTCAACTCCACCTCCAGCTGGGGACAAACCAGGGTTCGGACTATACACCCACCCAGCCTGTCTCAGGCAATGCCAGTCCTACCCCCAGATAGGGTCCAGAGACTCCATAAGTCCTATTGGAAAGGGGAGAGTGTAGGTCCAGAATTATGAAATGTCTGGACATAGGGTGCACAAGGTCTTGAGTTTCACTTGTGCTTGTCAAAGGGAGAGGAAACCTACCTTTGAAATTAAAGGGGAAAATCCACAAGCCCTAGGCATGTTTATTGCCTATGGAAGTCAGGTATGGCTGCTTGCTGGTAAGTTTAGGACTCCAGAGAACCAGTTGCTACTTAGATTGTTGTCCAGGTCTTAGTGAACACACTTTGTCACATTTATTCAGTCCCCAAAATGCTGAACTTTGAGGTATTTCTCAATGGGTCTTCCAAGAAAACCAAGGGAATTTGAGGAGACTCTGAGGGAAACCCCAATTCCTCTGGGTCAGCCAGGGATGTATCTGGTAACCTAGAGAAACTGGGGTTTTCGGGGTGGCCACAACAGAAAGGGAGCAGGTTATAGGGACTTTCCTGCTCTGTTTCTCACATGGTCCCTCCCTTACAGGTTGTCATCATGATACCATGATGCTCTATAGTGGGTGTGGTTATTTCAGAAAAGCATGTGGCAGTGCCTTTAGCTCATCCTTTTTTGATGAAACCCCACCCCCTGTGGAGCACTGTGATGTCATTACACTCCATAAGGGTTATTTATTTATTTATTTATTTATTTATTTGTTTGTTTATTTATTTTCATTTTTATCTCACTCTATTCCCAAGGCTCAGGATGGGTTATGGTCCATAAAATACATTTTAAAATACACAAATAAAACCCAGTTAAAATTTTCTATTCCAAAGCTCCCCAAACCCTATCCCCACCTGCCAAATGCCTGGCCAAATAGAAAAGTCTTACATTGCCTTCAGAAGATGAGCAGGCTGGCTCAGGCTTAGATGAACCTCCAGAGGAAAGGAGTTCCATAATTGTGGGGCAGTCACTGAGGATGTCATTCTGCAGGTCTTTCTGTACAAACGTGGTAGGTAGATGGTATGTGTAGGACAGTATTCCCAGCTGACCTCGGAGTCCACAATGGGAGATAAGGGAGGAGGTGGTCTTCCAGGTATATAGGGTTCTGTCAGGGGCAGGGACCGTGTCTATTTTATTACTTTGTAAAGTGCCAGGTACACTGCTTGCGCTATATAAATGTTTGTTAATAATAATAATAATAACCTGGGAGATAAGTGATAACCCTGTTTGTGGGATTCAGGAGGTAGAAAGAATGTACTGCATCACACAAGAAGCATATATGACTGATGTACGGCAGCATATATGACCAAAATATGATTCACTGTTGGACAGGCTGAGCACTTGACATAACTGATGAATCATCTAATAGGGGATTGCAGATTTAAATGTGTTTGAGGAACCTTGAACCAGCAGCCCTAGGGTGACTGTGCCACTGCCATATCTGAACTTCAGTGATCCAAGACAAGGGCCCTATGTCCCTTGCATGTTATTTGCTAATTGTCTGCCTCTGGGTATATAGGTCCACCAAGCCAAGACCAGGTAGGTAGGGAGTTAAGTAGCTAGCTGGAGGCTTATAGTGCAATAGCAAGAAGGCTATTATTGTGCTAAGCACAAGGTAAAACTCAAAGAGGTAGAAAGATAAAAGTTATGGCAAAGTTAAAACCACAATAAAAAAAGAGCGCATCGCAAAAGGAAACTTAAAAGGAGTGGGATCAGCCAACATTCTCCAAAAAGTTAAAAAGAACTACCAAGTCAACCTTGTGTCCAAGAAATGTAGACAAAACAGGTCGGCATGGCAGGGGGAGGTTTTCTATATGTAAACGCTAAAAGAGGAACAATCAGTCAGAACACGTTTTACCTTCAGGGACATACCTCTCTCCCATCTTTCCCCTCTCTCACCCTCCCATGCCTCCCCTGCTCCCCTAACCGCCCTTGTCCCTTCTCCCTAGCTTCCCCCCATGCCTGGAACTCCCTCCCTGCCCACATCCGCCTTGCTCCCTTCCTTCGCACCTTCAAATCCCTCCTCAAGACCCACCTCTTCCGTTCTGCCCTCCCCGACTTCTCGCTCCCCTCACCAGACTCCTGCTGATACCCTCCATCCAGTACAATCTGTTACCTGAGGTCTGTGTGCTCATATTCTCCTCACCTCATGGACCAACCAGCTATCATTCTTTATGTAACCAAGCCAATCCCGTGCACCTGGGACCTCGAATCTTCATGAATGTTACACCCCTTGTCTCTCCCCCTGTTCCCCTTCCTTCGTCTCCCCCCGTCTCTCAGATTGTCCCTAGGGCAGGGACCATGTCTATTCCATTACTTTGTAAGGTGCCAGGTACATTGCTGTCTCTATAGAAATGCTTGATAATAATAATAATAATAATAATACCACAATGGCCACACAGTGGTGGGGCCTCTCTTCTGAACAAATGCTTGTAGGTGTGGAGTCCATGGCCAATATGTAGTCTCAGTCTGGCAAGCACAATTTCCTCTGTACAGTTCTCATGGATGGAACTCTGCCACAGCTGGAGCACAAGCTTGATTTCAAATAACTCTTCCCAAACAGCCTGCCAGTGCCTCAGAAGTTGAGATTTGGAAGAGAGAGAAAAGGAGTGAACTTGCTAAAAGGAATTGCCACAAATCTACCAGTAGGCCAGCTGGTAGAATATGCAGCTGTGCCCACCCATTCATGATTTCCTGACCCCTGAATCACAGGTGCCCAGGAATAGCAGATCCAGAAAGTTGTGAAAAACTTGCTTCCTGTTCTTGTGCTTTATTCCTGGCCTGCCACTATTCCTGTTTTGTCTGTTCCTGTGCTTTGTTCCTGACCTGAGCCTGTACCTTTGCCTTTTCCTGCCCAGGTTCAAGCCTGTTTTTTGAGCCTGTTTCTGTTTCTGTTTGCGCTCAAGCCTTTTCCTGGACCTAAACCAGTGCTCATTCCTGTGCCTGCCCAGATCCAGTCCCTCTCTGACTCTTTTTCCCAGACCTGATCCTGATCTCTACTCATGGCCCAGATGACTCTTGATATGTTCCTAAATAAAACCAAAACTTCCAAAAGGGACCAGTGATTTTGGGCAGGGGTTTAGCAAGGCTGGGGAGGACCCGGGTTCATCCCACTGTTATGCCCCCCCCCAAGGGTGAGTTGGAATGGGGGCTGGGGTGAAGGAGGGTTGGCAGCGGGGAGAGGGCGGGTTGCAGGTGGGGTTGAGTCTTTGCAACAGCAGCAGTCGCTGTGCACCCAGGGTGCATGGAGAGGGGCCGGAGGCACCAGGCTCTCTGGTTGTGCCAGCTGTTCAGGGAATTGGGGGAGCGATTCCTTTTCCCTGCTCCACTGTGTCCCCTCTAGTCTCCCAGGCAGCGTGTTCCCTGAGTGGTGAGCACCAGCAGGCTGCACAGAGCTCCCCGCAGCAGAGCCAGGAAGAGGTGAGGACAGTGCACTCCCTGCTCTGACTCCCTGCCAGAATTCAACCCTGGCCCGGATAATATCCGGATCTGGGCCCCAGGTTCAATTGCACCCACCTCTACCCCGATAGCTGCACCACTGATTTTGGGTATCCATCCAGCCATAAAGGGTTCCTATTTTTAGAGCAGGGGTAGCTCTGCGGCTCACCACCAATGCCTCCTATTCCATCCTTTCATTCATGGTCCCCTTCCCTCTGTAACTAAGCTAAGCACATGCACCTGTCACTCCTCAATTTTGTGAATGTATTCTTGTTTTCCCTTATGTTCCCCTCTCCCTTGTCCATTCTACAGGGATCTGTCTATAATTAATGATTGTACAGTGTCAGTTACTTTGCTGGTTAATAATAATAATAATAATAATAATAATAATAATTGCAATGAAACCAATGAGATCCTCCCCTGCTTTGTTTGTTCTGATCTACACTGAGAAACAGTAACATCATAATTTAATTTAGCAAGCTAGACAAATATTCTGATATACCTCTAATTCTTTGTGGTAGAATGCTGTAACTGGGCTAATTGGGAGTGTTGTCATTTTGTTTTTTGACATTGGGTGATTTCAGACGTTACGGGGCCCTTTGGCCCCGTACCGAAAGCACCCTATTAATTCCCCGCCAGGATCACCCCGTAACGCCATATCAGACGTGTCGGGGGGATCCCGGCGGGGAATCTGGGAGGGAGCGGGGCCGCACGGCGCAACGTGCAGCCGCACAGCCCCGCCCCCTCCACGCACCCCGCCGCCCGCCCTTCGGAGAGACGGGCGGGCAGTGGGGCCACTGAGGCCGCCGCGTCGGGCCGGATGCGCCGTGGCCAGGGATCCTGCCGGTGATCCCGGGCCGTGGCGCCCGACCAGACGATACGCCGGCGTTCACCCCGGCGTGGGATTGCATTCAACACGCGGCGGCCGGCGGTCCCTCCGCTTCGGCCGCTCGCGTGGTGAATGCAATTCCACGCCGCGGTAACATCTGGGGGGAAACATCCGTTTCCCCCAACAGACGTTAGGAGATCACAGCCACCACGCGTAATTGAGCGTGGTTGACTGTGATCTCGTAACGTCTGAAAATACCCATTATCATTCTTCACAATTGTGCATGTGCAATGGTGCTAGTGTAATAAGATGTGGTCAGGTCTGAGGTAAATCTCTGCAGGATCCTTCTGATCAGTCACATCCACAGAGGGGAATGATCAGCTTATATCCCTTTATCTCACCAAATTCAGTCCTCCATGATATACCATTCTATGTACAACATCCCATCACCATATATATTCACTGTCCATAGCAGTTCTCCACCATATACAAGCCTCTATTTACACACAGTCTGTATCCACAGTTCAGACCTGTGTCACAGCGGGAGGGCTGCCCGTGTGAAGAGCCCTCCCCGCCTACCTGAGGTGGAGTGGTGGCTGCAGAGGTTCACCCCAGGGAGGTACCTCACTGCCATCACGTCTGTTTTCACCCAGTGTAAACAGGGTGAAAACAGTTTACTGCCGACAACGGGGAGCACATCACTTCCGGCAGCGCGGTGAGCATGTAAACACTCCCCGTGCGGCTTTTCTTTCAACGCAGGACTCAGAAGGCGCTTTTCAGCGCCTCGGATAAAAGCGGCCTGAGAGTAGGAACTGAATTCATAGGCCATATCTTGGAACTGGAAAACGGCCAAATAAAAAGTAGCTGTGGGCTGGATTTGGCCTCCAGACTGGAATTTCTCCACTTCTGCAAGAGACAGGTGACTGACCCAGGCCATCGGTGCTGAGTTGTCTTTTTCCAATTACAGGTGGTCCCTTGAAGCTGATGTTGAGGAACATTGTCAGGACAGTCTGGAGAAGTTTGCTCTGCCTGTGCGGAAGGCAGACCATTTAGCATCAGAGCTGTCATTTTGATATTTTTCATCAGCACCGTGATCTGTCTATTTGATGGATAAGAAGAGCACCTTTCCTTAAAATTTATATCAGGCATTATTTTAATGTCCAATGAAAGACAACTCAGCCTAGTTCCATCTCTTCTGTGTCAGTCTATATCAACTTAAGCTATTTTCAGATGTGATGGGACTGCGGGTGGCCATGCTTTGACCCATGTGGCCACCTTGGTGCCATCATGTCTGAATTGGCCCACCACATGTTTCTCCAAGCCAGATTCAAGGTTTCCCCGGGCCATGTCAGTTTTTAGCCTAGGCTGTAGCTTGGGTCCCTTGCCGAGTCACAGACTGAGCTAAGTGTTGCCGTGTCCCTGCAAAGTCATTTCCAGACCAGGGCAGAGCAGGCCATCACATGTGATGGCCTTCTCTACCTGAGTCTGGTCCAGGGTGGGGACTGTTCTGGGTGGGCACAGCAGTCTCATAGGCCATTATATCCACCCATCAGGGAGGAGGGTGGGCTGTGCTCCGCAGCATGGGGGGAAGGGCTGTGTGGTGTCACCCTGCCCTCTCCCCGCCTCCTCCCCAGCCTGGGCCTCAACACGTGTGTTCAGTGGCTGGGTCAAATCCTGCTCTGGGGGAGGGTTTGAAAATACATAACCCACACAGTCCAAATCAGCTTCAGATCCATTCACTGTCAATGAAAATTAGAACTGTGGATGCCACAAGATCGCAGGTCCCTGTATCTGCATCGTCTTGGCTTTAGCTAGATGGGGAAAGTTTGCAAATTATTTCCAGTTAATTAGAAAGCCACCCCATCATTTTGGTGGTTGCAAGAGCTGTTCTCAAACTGACCCATTCCAAGAGGGAATGGGACTTTACAGATGGGTTTTAGGAGCCATTCCAAATCAATCAGTAGAATTAAACTGGACCCCTTTTATTTTACATCCCAGATGAAAGTTGGCTTCCAGGGGATAAGAGACGAACACATTGATTAAAAGCATGTTTTGCTACAGAAGAGAATCTGGAATCACTGATGTGTTCTGTTTGACGGAGGGAAAAAAGCTTTGATCAGAGCCTTGTGCTATGGACACAATCTATTAAGGATAAAGGCAGGAGTTTGGAAAATACATCAGGGACCTGCAAACACCTTTATTTAAATTCAAGCAGAGCAAAGCTCTGGTAAACAGGCGCCATGGATTTACAGATGCACTTCCTCATGTCTTGGCAGGCAAGGAATGCATTTCTAAGGGAGGAGATGAACCATAAAGCTAAGGGGCTCCTCTGCCAACCATGGGATTTGCAAGATGACATCCTCCCTCTGCCAGGGAAGGTGGAAGTACAACCCCCAACTATTGTGAATACATCACTGCTTCTCAACGCTGGATCTGATTTGAATTTTAACAACTCACAACCAAGCTCTTCCCTCAACTGTTCCCTCCCTACAAACACTGTAATACCTCTTACCCTTACAAGGGCAGATGCTGGAGGATGCTTCTCTTTTAGGAATGTGTAGAAGGTGCCACTTTTATTTTCATTTTTGTTTTCATTTTCATTAAATTAAAATGAAAACAAAAATAAAAATGAAAATGATTTGGGCTCAGGTGTTTTCGTAGAAATAAACAAAATCACTGAGCATGTGCAGAATGGCCGTTGGGGCTGTTCAGTGCATGCGTGATTGCGCGGCCCTTTTCCAAAATGGTGCTGGCAGCATCGGTGCCATTTTGGAAAAGGACAGCCTTTTTGCACATGAGCACACTGGCTGCCCTTTTCCAAAATGGTGCCGACTCTGCTGGCTCCATTTTGGGAAAGGATGTGCATGCATAGAATAGTCTGGTGGCCATTTTTCACATGCACAGTGATTTTTAAAAAAAATGTTATTTTATTTTTAATTTAAAAAAATTAAAAAAATCATTGCACATGCACAAATGGCCACTGGACCATTCTGTGCATGCACACCCTTTCCCCAAACAACACTGGGAGTGGAAAATGAATAAAAGCATACAACAGTCATATTGCTTATTCATCCGTTTTCGTATCCTTATTTACGAAAATGAACGAGGGTCCATTTGTTTTCATAAATAAGAGAAAACAAAATGAATGCACATGCCTAATTTTTTTGGACTAATTTTAACTGCTGAAGTCACTATTTAAAACACACGGGCACAGCTGTCCTTATCAACAGTTGCCACTGAGCTCTGCGGGTGGCACCAAAAGGGCCCCTAGGAAGCCTTGGGACTGTTACCCTAGCTCCCAAATTGGGACGCCCTCTGCCCTTTCCACCCCCTCTCTACTTGTTCCTAGTCCCTTCTCCCTTGGACTTGGAACAGCGGACATGCCATGCAGGCAGGGTCAGTCTAAGCTCTGCTGCTCCACACCATTTGTCTCCTCCTTCCATTCTGAGGTGGCCGTCCTCAGGGGTTATATGCCCCTCCACCTGACAGAAAGGAGACACGAAGCGGGAGCAGCAACAAGTACAGGCCTGAACACCAGGAAGGCACACCAATGCAGAGGCTTTGGTTAAGTTTACCTGCAATCTATATCAGGCTGGTAGATGGCAGCACAGCATTGGTAATATCATCCCCTCAGAATATAAGGCGGCAGAGCTTCAATGGCTGAGCCGCTGTCCTCTGGCCTCATTTGGGGTGCTACTTTATGCTTGTGATGTCTCAAGGTTCACACAAGAGCATACACAATAGCCCCCTTTATTTTCGCAAAGGTGGTCAGATGAACAACTGGAACCAATTCAAAATGGGTTCCTTAGGGTTAAACTGGGAGTCCCTCAAGGAACACCGCAAGTATTATTGTGAGCAGAGACGGGTTGCTCCCCAATTAGGGTCCCCACTATTCAAGCCCTTGTCCGCATCTGGCTAAAGGTGGAACTTTTACCTTTAGGTGATAGCTTCCTCTTGGGAAGAGCCCATGATGAGGGGCTGTTGACCCCTTGGCTAGGGAAGATGGGGGCCATCATGGGGAGGCTTGGTCTCTTCCCAGGGAATTTATTGACCTTGGGTATAAAACAAGTTATGATTTTGGTTAAGCAGAGGCTGGCTGACCAACAGCTTCAAATTGATACCGAAATGCTCCAAAATCAGAGGGTCAATTTTTTATATAAACCTCCGCCCAGACCCCTTCGAGATACAAATTACTTAATTACCTGGGCAAAATTCCCCTTAAGACGAGCTTTTACACGTCTCCATTGTGGAGTATTCCCCTCAGCAGTCCTGGAGGGATGATACACGGGGGTCCCATTCCACCAGAGGAGCTGCTTCTCTTGCTTTATGCAAGTACTGGATACGGTCCACCACATACTTTTTGACTGCCTAAGATATAAGAACTTAAAGGTTAAGGTTCTTGGGGCCCTCGGTTATCTTCAGGTTAGATATCCTTGTGTTGAACCGCAGGAATTATGTTTGGATGCCAGGGAATCTGATTTAACCCGGTCTGTGGCTGTGTTTGGAAACACAGTGATGAATGACCGAAGGCGATAGGTGTTGAGAGAGGAATAGGGATGAGGAAGGACGGCTAGAATGTTGTGAGTAGCCCTCTCAGCGTCGATAGCCTTAGTGGAGAAATTGTGGATTTGTATCATGATTTAGTTGGAAGATGGGTACCAAAGCGTACTCTAGTCTGGAAATATTGACTATTGTATGTGGGTTATGGTTGGGAAATGTATTTTTTGTGTATGTGGTGCTGTACATATTGCCTGTGGCCTATGGTTGGAAAATGTATTTTTTGTGTATGTTGTGGTGTATATACTGCCAATAACTTTTAAGTTAAGGCAAATAAAGTTTATTATTATATAGCCCCTTTTGAGGAAAAAGGGATGTGTGTGCAGGGAACCAGTGAGGGTTCAGGGGTGCTCAGCCAGGATGGGAAGTTATTGAAGGCAACACAAACAGCCCAGAGGAATTCCAGGCAAGGGGAGACAGGCTGCAAGTGGCAGGAAGGATACAGACTCCAAAGAAGGATAAGAGCTTGGCGGGAAGAAGGGACACAAGTGCAGGGTACGGGAAGAATGGGGGAAAGGGAGAGTCAGGGAAGCTATATATACATGAAGGGAAGACACAGACTCGGTTATAACAAGGCGAAAGTATACAGGGACAGTCAGACTCATGCGACCTGAAGACTGAGAAGGAGACCAGATACAAGGAATGGAGGAGATCGCTTGACAAATTGTGGTGAGACTTGATAGTTTTATTTTGAGCGAAGTAAGCACTCAGAAAACCAGCGCTGTCTCTAGACAAAAGCAGAGCTAAACATCAGGTGCTGCCTTGCAACCCAGCTGCAAATGAAGTTTCCTGATTGCTTTGCACAACCTGGGGCACAGTACGCCTCTTTGCCTTAGACACAGTCAGTTCAGATCCTGGCACCACTATCTGGGGGTGGGGGGCTGCAGTATTCGAGCATTGTGAGAGCATCTTGGTCTGGTGTGTCCTGATCATGTCATCAATTTGTGCCCGTCTGGCCCTGGTGCTGTTTTTGGAGTGGCTCGCTGGGAGTTTGCTGCTGCTGCTGCCTCCTTGTCCCAGTGAGTCTCGGGCTGCAGCCTGGCCACAGCTGTGTCACAAGTCAAATCTAAAGTGCCTCAAGATGGACACCCTGCCCTCCCCAAATTGAGGCAATCAAGAACTTTTGGGAAAATACTTTAAAAATGGATTTTAAAGTTGTAGCCCATTGACTTCTATCCCATTCTCCACCTCCCTCCTCCATGTTCAAAAAACTATCTCCAATCACCCCAGTCCCAACACACACACTATGATAATAGAAACACACACCCATTATCAATTTTTATTTAAGAAAGAAGGTCTCCTGCCCCAGAAAACTAGGAGTGTCTACAATTTTGCCATCTGCTCCATTCTCCAATCAGTTAATAGAGTGTTTTGATCAGTTTTAAGGACTGAAATGAACATTCACTGCGAATACAGAATTCAGCAAATTTGATGCACTTGCATTCATTTAAACTAAGCAAATATTTGCGGTTCCAAATATTTATTTCAATACTTTGTGTTTGTTATTTATCTGCTTCATTTATTCAAAATTTAAATATTCAGCCCTTTTTTCATTTTGATGGTAGTTAAATTCTGACTACTAAAGAACCAAATAAATGAGATAAACAAATAAATGAACTCCAAATAACCATTTCACTTTGGTGCTCAAAAGACGAATTTGGATAATTGTTCATGGAATTAAATACGTGAATTTTTTTCTGCAAGTATGAAAAGTCATACTCTTGCAATGTCTGCCCATTAACCATTTAATGGTTTTTTAAAAAAAATATTATTGCATTTCATTTGCAGCATAATTTTCCCCAGCCTTCTCTCCTTTTCAAGTCCACCCCCACTTTTTTTTTTTTGAAAAAAGAAAAGAAAAGAAAAAAAAGACATGCAGACAAATATTGAATAGCTTGTTTAATCAAAACTCTATATGGATCTTTCAGATTCTTGTGTGATATTTCAGACATTTGCTCTAACACTGTCCCACTTTTAAGAGGAATCTCCATTCAGTAGCAAAGAAAAAGAAAAATCTCTCTTTAGGCTGGCACTTTAGACCGGATTTGTGGACTCTCTTTCCAAAGGACTAATGGGAGCTCTTTCTTACTGTTGAGGAGCCAGATGTCATTAAGTATCTCAGGAATTAGTCTCTTTTATGTAGTGCAGTCACTGTAAACAACTATGGTCTGTTGCGGGAGTAAATTGTTTAGCTCCCATGCAATTCCTAAAGGTATCTAAAATCCATATGGTGATGAAATACACTTATCCAATGGTGGAGGAATAGGTTTCCCCCATCTTGCTTACATCATCAAGAATTCTTTTCCTTTGTGTTAATGTTAATGTTGCCCCCAGCTCTGCATTAAAGATATCCATTTGACCAAAATGATACTCTTTTATTGAGGACAATGTTGAAAACGAGTAATTTCAGAGAACAGTGCTCTGTTTCAAACTTCAGTTCTTCAATATTTCACCAACCAGACTAACCATTTTGAAGGGGGTACAAAAGCAAGAACAGGCACCCTGTGTTTTTGTAGAGAAAATTGTGCCTCTTCTTTTCCTGATCACCACGTTCCCTGGCTATGTTACTTTAATAAATTGCTATATTCCTTTAATTCCAGCTAATATGAGAAACAATGAGTTTCATAAGCTTCTTGTCCTATTATGCTTCCAATGCAGGGACTGTGACTCTTGTCACTGGGAAGGGGTAACAAAGGGGGATAGGAGAGGGGTGCAGGGAGGACAGGGTAAGGGTGGGACCCTCTCCGAAATGACACACTGGAGAAGTAAACAGTTTCCTCAGGATCTTGTTTGGGCTTTCCCTCCTATCTGGAAGGCAACCCAACTCATCACAGGGATTTCAAGGAACAAACGAGATATTTGCACAGGCACTATCTCCAGGGGCCAGCCTCGCACAAGTGATTACCGATGAGGTCTGTCTGCCTCGCCAGCTCCTTTATAGTGACTTGCACGCCACACTGTGCTGCTGTGGGGCGAGTCCCCACCCCTCCCTATGCCGGCTGATGCTCCGCGAGGCATGCGCTGCGCCTAGGCGGGGCACTTACCGTGGCATCTGTGGAGTGTCTCAGTGCTGCTCTGTGTGTGTTCCCAGGTTTCCGGGAAACCTGGGGGGTTTGATTTTCTGCCACGTGCCTGGGCGTGGTGTGACAGTACCCCCCTGTCCAGGGCCCCTCCCCCCTCCCACCCCTGACCAGGGTCCGAAGACTGGGCTTCGAGAGGTGTTGTCTGTGGAAGTTTAGGATGTGACGGGGATCATGCACGTTCATGGCAGGTACCCTGGACCGTTCAACAGGCCCATAATGTGTCCAATTGATAAGGTAGTATAACCACGATCCAATGAGCCGTGAGTCCAGGACTGCCTGCACCTCATAATCTGGTCCACTCAGAAGGAGGACAGGAGGAGGTGGGTTGGTTCACTGTAAAGCATGAACGGGGGCCCATGCTTTCTTCAGAAGGGAAACATGGAATGAGGGATGTGTATGGAGGTGGGCAGGGAGACCTACCGTGAAAGTCACATAGTTGAGTCGACGAGTTATCAGAAAGGGGCCCATATACGCATCATCTAGTTTAGCTGAAGGGCGCAGTGATGGTTAGTTCTTCTTGTGAACCCACACTAGGTCCCCTACCTGGAGGGGCAGGCTCGGAAGTCTGCTTTTTGTCTGCTGCTGCCTTGTACCTTTGGCGGGCTTTCATTAAACATTGTTGTGTGACACGTTGTGCTTTCTTGATGATGTTGACCAGGGCTCCTGCTGTGGGTAGCATAGTCGAGGACACGTCTGGAAAGCAAAGGGGGGGCTGGAAGCCGTACGATACAGAAAATGGAGAATTTCCTAAAGAAGCGTTAGGCCCATTATTATAGGTAAACTCTGCAAGAGACAGATGTTTCATCCAATCATCTTGGAGGAAGGTACAGAAACAACGAAGATATTGTTTGATGTGTTGGTTGAGACTTTCTACTTGACCGTTTGCCTGGGGGTGGTAGGTCATAGTGGGCCACAGTTTCACCACTAGGAGAGTAAAAAAGGCTTTCCAAAAACATGAAATAAACTGGGGACCTCGGTCAGAGATTATTTCCCGTGGCAGCCCATGTAATTGTACCACTGCATGTAGTAAGAGTTCTGCTGTGGCTTTAGCTGAGGGCAGTCCCACACAGGGAACGAAGTGTCCCATTTTGGTGAAATAGTCAACTACTACTAGTATGGCATTATATTTTCCAGATTTGGGTAAACCAACAATAAAGTCTACTGCAATTTTCTGCCATGGGCGCTTCGGGGGCTTGGTCAACTATATCAACCCAGTAGGTGGTCGCTGGGGTGTCTTGGTGCGGGCACATGTCAAAAAGCCCTGCACATAGTACTCCACGTCTTTGCGGATTCCTGGACAGTGGACACCAAAAAACCCACATATTGAGGGCCAAGGTCCTTTGGTAGTCTGGATGCCTCACCATGGGCGAGTTGTGGTGTGCCCACAGGACCTGGGGCTGGTATTTGTGGGGAATGATGACTCACCCTTTATGGTAATACAATCCCAGTTTGTGTTGCCATCCAGGCGGAGGTTTTTCTCTTTTACTCACTGTTTGCTGTTGCTGCAGCAATGGGAGGGTGGCGGCGAATGCCATTGGTGAAAGGATATGTTCATGACATTTGGGGCTTGTATCATTGTTCATGAAACACTATGACAAGACATCCGCCATCGTGTTTTGGGAACCTGGATGGTACTGGATAGAAAAACAAAAACATGAAAAGAATTGTGCCCACCTGGCATGTATCACACAGTTGATTCGTGCAGTTTGCATGTAGGTCAGGTTCTTATGGTCTGTATATACCAGGACAGGGTGGGGGCCCCCTTATAGGAGATGACTCCAGGCTTCAAATACAGACTTAATGGCTAGTAGTTCCTTATCAAGGATGGAGTAATTTCTTTCTGCTGGGGTAAGCTGGCGAGAATAGAAGGCACAGGGTAATCATTGCCCCTTGGACCCATGGCTCTGCGTCAGGACAGATCTGATCGCGGTGTCAGAGGCATCCGCCTCCACCACAAATGGTCTGGTGACGTTAGGATGTTGCAGAAGTGGAGCTGACATGAACGCTTGCTTTAAATATTTGAATGTCTGTTGTTGGGGGCCTGCCCATTCATACTTTGCCCCCTTCTTCAGTAGGGTCATGAGCGGGGTGGTATGATCCGCGTATCGAGGAATATATTGGCAATAATAATTAATGCTTCCTAAAAACCTTTGCAATGCCTTCACTGAATTTGGGGCAGGCCAGTGTCGAATTGCATCAACCTTGGAGGGATCCATGCGTACGCCTTTGGCCGAAACAATGAACCCTAAAAATGGGACGGAGGTAGCGTGAAATAAACACTTTTCTCTCTTACAGTAGAATTTGTCTTGATAAAGTCTTTTCAGGACCATTCATACATGGCAGACATGGTCTCCCATGGAAGAAGGAAAAATGAGAATGTCATCTAAATACGCCACCATGAAGAGGTCCAGAAAGTCTCAAAAAATATCATTAATAAAATGCTGGAAGGTGGCAGGAGCATTTACGAGGCCATATGCCATAACATGGTATTCAAAATGTCCAAATCGAGTTCGGAAAGACATTTTCCACTCATCCCCCTTCTTGATTCAAATGAAATTATTCAAACTTAGTGAATACTTTGGCCCCTTGCAATTTGCCGAGGAGCTCAGGGATTAGGGATAAGGGGTATCGGTTCTTTATCGTGAGTAGGTTCAAACCCTAGTAATCTATACAGAGGCAGAGGTCCCCCTCTTTCTTGGGGACAAAGAATAAGGGTTCCCCCATGGGGGAGGTGGAATGGCGGATAAACCCTTTGGCTAAGTTATCATGGATATAGTCCCTAAGGGTTTCCATTTCCCCTGAGGATAGGTTATATATCCTCCAATATGGTGGTTCTTTCCCTGGCACGAGCTCTATGGGGCAGTCATAGGGCCTATGAGGAGGGAGTTCAGAAGCTTCTTGTTTACTAAATACAGCTATTAGTTTCTTATATTGGCAGGGAATATCAAGGGTTGACCCTGGATCTTGTTGCACGAGGGTACAAGTAGTACGAGGGGAAGACATGATACAATGGTGTTGGCAATAACTAGAGCCAAACTGTACTTCATGGGACAACCAATTGATGGAGGGATTATGAGCCTGCAACCATGGAAATCCAAGAATTAGGGGAAATATGGGGGAAGTAATGATATCAAGCCACAACCACTTCCTATGCCTGTCTATAGTGCAGACCAACCGGGTTGTACATTTCTGTAGGGGTCCTGAAGTAAGGGGGGATCTGTCAATGGTCTGCACCAGTTCAATGGAGTCTCGTTCTTGCTGGGGAATTGCATGAGCGGGGCACTCTCTTGAAAAGTGTGATATGTCCCCACAATAAAAACAGAGCCAGAGCTGCCGGCGTTGCTCTTTCTTGGCTACACTCAGTGGTCCTCTAGCACTTCCTATTTGCATAGGTTCTGGTGTGTAACTCTTTAGGGTAATGGTCTGAGCTGTTTCAGGCCCCTGAGGAGTACCCACCCTGACCCTTTACCTTGTTCTCTTCTTTCTCTCCTCCTCTCAGTTAACCGCTTGTCTATATGTAGGGAGAGGGTCACAATTTCTTCCAGAGTGACTGGGGTGGTTGCTGCCTCTGCCAACTAATCCTTAATTTCCTCACTCAATCCCTGGTGAAACAATGCCCTTAGGACTGAATCATCCCAGCCCAGGTCAAAAGCTAATTTATGAAATTGCGTAATGTAATCAAGCTGGGGGGTCCTCCCCTGCTTTTTAAATGAAGTATTGCCGATGAAGGTAATCGAAAAGGAAACGGAATTGTTTTGAAAATTCTGTATAATCGTGCAACAAGGGATTCCCGGAAGCTAATAGAGGTGTGGCCCAGTCTGGAGCAACTCCCCCCAAAAGCCCAATGATAAAGGATACCTTGGCCTGATCTGTTCCATAAGTAAGAGGTTGGGTTTGGAATGTGAGCTTACATAATGCCAAGAAGCCCTGGCATGCCTTCCTATCTCCATAGAATTTATCTGGTCGGGGAGCCTTTGGTTCTCAGGGTAGGGGTGCCACAGGTGGTGGGATTGGGGGAGGCGGCAGCGGGAGGGGTGCTGCTGCCCCCTCGACATCCATTGGGGAGGTGCTGGGGTTCTTTGCAGGTTCTGATTATACTTGCATAGTTCTAGATTCTCTGCCTTCAGGTCCTGTACCTCCATAGTAAGGGACTGTACTGCGTGTAGTAAGTCCTATATCTGAGTGGCAGTATCCATCTCAGAGAGGGATAGGAGTGGGGTGCAGGGAGGTTAGGGTAAGGGCAGGACCCTCTCTGGAACAACACACTGGAGTGGTAAGCAATTCCTTTAGGGTCTTTTTTTGGCTTTCCCTCCTATCTGGAAGGCAACTCGACTCATCACAGGGATTTCAAGGAACAAACAAAGTATTTGCACAGGAACTATCTCCAGGGGCCAGCCTCTCACAAGTGATTACCGGTGAGGTCTGTCTGTCTCACAGGCTCCTTTATAGTGACTTGCACGCCACGCTGTGCTGCTGCAGGACGGATCCCTGCCCCCCTACGCTGACTGATGCTGCGCCTAGGTGGGGCGCTTACTGCAGCGTCTGTGGGGTGCGTCAGCGCTGCTCTGTGTGTGTTCCCAGGTTGCTGGGTAACCTGCGGGGTTTGCTTTTTCCATCACATGCCTGGGTGCGGTGTGACAACTCTGCGCTATATTCAGCTGTGTGAATCAGTTTTTCATTTTGTTTCTGACTCCCTCTTTTTGTTTCAGCTTGTTCACTGGACTAAAATTCATAGAACTGTGCATTCAAACACATAAAAGCTCTTTTCAGCTTCCAGAATGCAGGGACTGTGATGATTTTATAATGCAGTGACCATGATTGTTTCAGTTCGGAAATTCGGTTCGGTTTGGAAGTTCGGTTCAGTCGACCGAACTATTCGAGTTCGGTCCGAACTCCGAACTTCCGATCAAAGTTTGGAAATTCAAACCCCATTGAACAAAATGGAATGTTATCTTTTATGGATGGGCAAACAGAGCTGAGTTTGGAAATTCGGTTCAGTTTGAAATTTGAGTTCGGTTCAGAAGTTCGGTCAATAGAACTGGTTGAGTTCGGTCCAAACTCCGAACTTCCGAACCCTGTTCGCCTATCCCTACTAGCCACTGATCCTGTCAGCAGGCGTTTTCAGAAGTCTCCCTCTCCTAGCAGTTTGTGTACCTCCCAATCTATTGCTATCCTCCTCCTATTTCACCCATCCCACACATTTACATCCCTAGTATCATTTATTTAGATTAGATTAGATAGATTTAGGCTATTTTTTTTATTTTGTACCCATCTTTGTGTTCTTTCTCCCTACCCTCCATTGAATCCTCCCCCTCCTCCCACTATATATTCCATCCCTGATTCCCTTCCCCTGTTTTTTGAGTTATTTAGAGTAGCATTAGATTCCTTTAGGTGAGCTGTCTGTATTCCCCCCTCCATCCCTGTGCATAGATAGATAGATAGATAGATAGATAGATAGATAGATAGATAGATAGATAGATAGAT
>QEPC01001577.1:586204-602350 GCA_003113815.1 Sphenodon punctatus
ACCAAGGTCAGCTCGAGGCGGCTAACATCAATCAATAAATACAATATTCAGGTTTGTATCCCACACAGGGGAAAACCCAACCCAACCCAACAATACAATATAATATAACAACAAAATTAGGGTTTATATCCCACACAGGGGAACCCAATATAGTAAAGAGATATGAGTACACAGACCTCAGGTAACAGGTTGTACTGGATGGAGGGTCTTAAACTGGTTTTATGCTGCAATCGGTCAGCTTCAGTACAAGTCCGGCACCACCATTGCTCCAACTGCTGCCCATCCTGCTTCATCCGGTGCAGGTCCTCTGTAAACCATGGTGACCCCCGCTGTTGGCATTCTGGGAGCTGACGCCTGGGAGCCACTCGGTCAATGGCCTCAGTCAGCAAGATGTTCCAAAAAGCAATGAAGTCATAGAGCAAACGATCATCAAGATCAGGAGGCAATTCCCCTAGAACATTCCAGAACCTTTCTGGTTCCATAAGTCTCCGGGGGTGGACCCATCGAACTGGTCCTTCACCTTTCTGGTGGCAGACATGTGCCAGGAGACTGGCCCAGAGGAGGTAATGATCCATCCATTAAAGGGGAATGTTATTACATTCCCCACCCCTGGATCCCCCGCCTCAAGGCCCGTGCAGAACATCAGGTCAAGGGTATTGCCCCCCACCCATGTGTCTGACCCCTAACCCTCTGAGACAGTCCCATGGTTGTCATGGCATCCATGAACTCACACTCTGCTATCCCAAGATTGGTGTCGGCGTGGATATTTAAGTTCACCAGGATCAAAGTCCTCGGGGACCTCAAGACCACCTCCGACACCAATTCTGCTAAAGCGTGTAGGGATGCTGCCATACAGGTAGGTACGCAGTATATCAGCAGCAGCCCTAATCTATCTCCGGTCAAATCGATCACAAGGTGGACCCCCCTCCATGCACAAGATAGTCTGCACAGGATACCGCCTCACAGACCAAGTGTCCTTAAAAACAACAGCTACACCGCCTCCCCTCCCCTCTGATCTGGGTTGGTGCTGTACAGAGTACCTGGCAGCCAATATTGGCCCCGATTCATTGTCCAGGCAGGCCTCTTTAATACACACGAGGTCAGCCAATTGATCCAAGATCAACTCTCAGATCATTGTTGATTTATTACCGACCGACCTCAGATTTAACAGCAACAAACCCAGATCAGGAGATCCCCCGATCCCTGCATCATCTGACTGGGGGCTTATACAAGGGACAGAAGTTAAATACCTGTCCCTTCTCAATGTTGTTCTCCACCTCCCAGAAGGACCCCGGCCTGTCACGACCCCAATGCCTGTGTACCCCCCGGCCCCTCCCCCCCAGTGGCCGTCCTGCCAGACCTCCGAGGATAAACCCTTCCCCCCTCCCCCCAACCCTCTCCCTAGCCCCCCCAAATCCCCTCTTCCACCCCCCAGTCCCCCTCTCTCACAGGGAGACCACAGCCCCCCATCCTTGTCNGTCCCCCTCTCTCACAGGGAGACCACAGCCCCCCATCCTTGTCAGGTTGAACCCCCCATCACACCGGGGGGACATACCCAACCCTCCCAACCCAGCCGCCCTCCCATAGCTGCCTTATAAAAACTGGCCACCCTTATCCCTTCGCCAGCCCCCCCCAGCCCTTACCTAAGATCCACACCCAAGGGCCCTTCAGCACGGCCTTTAGGTGCGTGACCTTTAGGTGCCCAGCTTTTAGGTGCGCGGCCTGCGGCAGCACCGACCCACCCTGGCCTTTACCCCTTCCCACTGAGTCCCTGACCCTATCCCCACCTCTCCTGCAATGGAGGGGGGGACAACAAACTGTCCCAGGGTGGGTCAGCTCCCTCCCCTATCGGGGTGACCATACCTGACTCCCAGCCCCAAACAGTGGAGTGGGGTCTGGCTCCCAGCGCTGGGTCTGACAGACTGGCTGCAGGCGGTGGCAGCGGCCGTGTCCTATGGCAGCGCTGAGCCACCCTGGCCTTTATCAGTGGCTCTCAAACTTTTTTAAATTGTTTGGGGCCCAAACATCTGCTTGCCTATGGTAGTTGAGACCCCTCCCCTACCTACTCACACATACATAGACCTTGGTCCCTTTTCCCTCTCATCCTTCTCATCCTCCTGTTTCTTTTCCTCTTTCTCCTCCTTGTTGTTTGACTCTCTTTCCCCCTTGCCAACCCATTATTTTGAAGATTCCACCAGCTCAGCAAGAGTGTGAAGGCAGGTGTCTGTCAGCTAGGACCTTTCTTCCACAGCACCCCCACCCCCAGATTACCAGTTCTGTACCCTCCATGGAGGGTTCACCCCACAGTCTGAGAACCGCTGGTGCAAATTCCACAGGTTTACCTGTTATTTCAGATGCCATTTCCACTCTAATCCAAATTCATACACCAATTGAGGATTAGCCTTTTCCAAAGACAGCAGTTTGTTCTTCTACACCTCTCTCTCCCAACCTTTAAAGTACAAATACTGTAACAATTAGCTCATTATTGTGTATCATCCTAGAAATGCACCTCTGGAGATTGTTGTGGCCCAGCACATGCTCAATGTGGGTTGATTGTGGCCCTTCTGGTACCATGGTAATTTCCAAGGGGAGAAGGAAGAAGGCAGGAAATGATTACAGTGGCCAGCATATGGACAATGCGTCCATCTTCTATTCCTGCCTCTTCCTGGAGATGACTGAGTACTGGAGAAGACTGTAGCTTCCTTTGCCATAGATGTAGTCCGTTTTGTAGACCACTTCCCAAGGCACAGTTTAGGAGCTACTGGTCGACAGTAAGCTATTTTCTAAACAAAATCTTACAGAATCTGCCGTCTTGTCAATGCTATTGGCTGATGTTATCTCTTACAAGGCGAGAGTAAGAGCCTGCCTTCTACCTCTCTTTCAACGCAAATAATGGAATGGGTTGAGAAACCACTGAGAAGTTCCAGCGCATCAGCTAATTTGGAAAGGACTTTGGGGGCTGTCAACTTTTCACAGAGTTTTTAAAACAGGTACTTACAAGGCATATGACAACCATTAGGCTTTTCAGTAAAGTTTCAATGCTGTGGAAGATAAGGGGGGGGGGGGGAGACCTTTCCATGCTCAGTTTAGTAGTAGAAAAAAGCTTTTTTTGTGTATGTTTCTTTCCTTTTCCCATGCTACTACATCGTGTGCTACTATTGAAAAAACAACCTTCCCACACAGGCAAATTAACTGTCAAGGAATTGGTTTTTTTTAACACTAAATAATTGAAAGTAGCTTTCCACTGAGGTTGAACACATTGTGCCATACAATTAAGGTGATTTGCTGTCCGATGTGCTTAGGCTATTGTTACCCAAGAGAGAGGATCAAAGTTTTGTCTGGAAGGTCAGTATCGGAGGGGAAAGGATGGAGGTTAAGGAACTAAGTAACTGGAGAAGAACAAAAAAGACCAATGTAAAAAAAGTGAAAGTGATGAAACCACAACTTCCGTCTAATTCTGGGGGGAAATAGGTTCTACTTTGAAATTTCATACTGCAGTTTTAGCAAATGATTTTTGGTTTTCAAAAGCAGAGCTATTAAAACATAGGAGAAATGTTTTTATAATAAAAATACTGGTACATTCTTAGAGTACATATATGCAAAGGGCCCCTTGGGGTCTTTTGGTATTTCCGTCTGCCCAATTTAACCGAGTGCTCATTAAAAGGTTGGTGCCTTCCTAGGGGCCAACACAAGGTCATACCTAGGCCCCCTGAGTTTACACCAAAAGTGCGCGGATTTCCTTTGCCTGATTTTTTGACCTTGTAAATAGGAAAATTGACAATTATTGCCTTGTTGAATATTGTATTGTTTAATTACACACTCTGTTAACAGCCCCTATGACTGCGAATGCCAGTAGCTCATGCAGAGGTTAAGTATAATTGTTAAGCCCTGTGTAGCGCAAGGCATAATGTCGGAAGATGCCATAGCAGGGGTCAAATGCTGCCGCTATAAGTTCCGGGAACGGGAAGGCTATGTAATATAACTACTAATTTTAATTTGATTTTCCTTGTATATTTTGGACACCCTGTATTACTTCTTGAGTTCTTTTTTATGCAAGTTGTATTTGTTCAATTTTGTTACGGCCTACGACCAAACAAATAAATTTACTACTACTACTACTAGAGTACATGGATGTTCTTAGCCATAGGCTGTGATCCATAAGCCACTTACTCTGGTGCAGTACTGTCTACTACAGGAATAGTACAGTGAGTACTCCACTTTCTACTGTACTCTGGCTACTATGGAGTTAGTGGTTTGTATAGTAATCTATTTGTTGAGGTTGATGTATGCAAACCAAACTAGAAAAGGGAGGTACCTAAGAACAACGTTAATGATCCCAGGTTTTGATCTGAATCTGATCACACAGCAGTAGACTTTCCCCGATATATCTCCTGAGCCCCTGTGGTCAGCATATGTGGAATATGGTCAGCTCTGGGACTTCCCTCTCCTGCTCTACAGAGATGGCCATGGTGCCAACAATTACTGAAGCCACTTGCCTTGTATGGCCTGTAACAAACATGAGCTGAGTGATGGCTTTATTGAGCAGCTGCACGGTGGTCGATGGGAAACTTGGTCCAGTGGTATAAAGTTCTCATAAAATGAGTAGGCAGTTTTACATTTGTGGATATGATTTAGATATTCAGATAGCAACAGTATCTGTTTTCAAAACGGACATTCTTATATCTGTTTATCCACATTTGGTTATTGGTTTATCCATTTATTTGGTTATTCAGTCACTTGGTTTTATTGTTGTTTAGCACTATTGAGCATGCATGATAAACTGAATGACCAAATGAACCAAACATCCAGGACTGAAAATATCTGAAGTGGATATCAGAACAGAATAGAGCAAATATCCAATCTATCAGATTCGGTTCAAAGTGACAATATTTGATGTATAATATATTTGCATCAAATATTTGTTTCCTTTATGGTCTAAAGTTTAATGAATGACAAAAAGATTGGCTCATGAGGAACTCATGTCAGGAATGAATGCAGCTGCCATAAACAATCGACTTGTGAAACATTGCTTGGGAAGTTGTGAAAACCAACAACATTTCTGGGTTCACAACAAAGATTAGGCAAATTCATGGAGGATAGGTCCATCAGTGACTATTATCAAAGATGGTCAGGAGGTGCAGCTTGAAGCTCAGAATATCCTTTAACTCAACAGTCTGCAATCTTAGTGGTCATGAGCCACTTTCAAACTTCAGAACTTATGGTGAGCCACAACTTTATTATTTGATAGTTAAGTAATACCAATAGGTTATGTTCTCAAGTTGTACATAAGTAAAAACTAATAGGGGTATGCACCAGGGCCCAATGTCATTTTTTTTGTTTGTTATAATTTTCATTGTTAAAATGTGTTGTTTTCATTTTGTTAATAACAAAATGTCATTTTTTGTTATTGTTGTTGGTATTGGTACCGATTTCAAACAAAGATTTTTTTTTGTATTGGTATCGATTTTGTATGCCACTGAAGAATTATTATCAGAAGTTGAACTCCTTCCCCTTCTCATTGTGAGACAGAATTTCATACAATGATATATACTGTACACAATATGTAGTTTTATTTATATAATATATATACAGAATCTAAGCTAAACCTAACCTATGTATAACACAAAATGTTCCTATTCTATAATCCTAATATATATAATAAAACAGCCTAGTTTCTAAATATATATTCTATATATATATTTATACAACTAATATCTATATCTATATAATATATGGACGGGGGAGACAGACAGGGCAAGTGAAAAGGAAAACTCAGCAGTATATCTATTCTCTGTGTGTGTGTACCTAAGGAATAAGGATTGGGTGGTAGGGAAGAAAATAAAGGATATAT
The DNA here is from genome assembly GCA_003113815.1 of Sphenodon punctatus. Classification (NCBI taxonomy): domain Eukaryota; kingdom Metazoa; phylum Chordata; class Lepidosauria; order Sphenodontia; family Sphenodontidae; genus Sphenodon; species Sphenodon punctatus. The sequence goes on from QEPC01001577.1 coordinate 592,056, forward strand.
ATATATGGGAGGATTTCTAGTGTAAGCACCAGCAGCTTCTGCAAACGCAACCTGAAAAGCAAGAGAGCTAACACAGAGTGAAGCAGCCCAGCCCTACAATATTCACGGTTGCAGTGCCCTCCCCCAGAGCCTTTCTGATTGGCAGAGGCATTGAGGAATCACCGGGTGCCATTTAACTGCTGGGATCTTCTTGTGCTTCTTGGCCAGTAGGCATGGGCGAACAGATCGCAGTTCGGGTTCGTCCGTTCGGTTCGTCTGCGTTTGGTTCGTCTGCTTGGTTCGTCCATTCGGTTTGGCTGTGCTCGGTTCATCCGTTCGGTTCGGCAGTTCGGTTAGTTCGCCAGGTTCGGGTTTGGCCATTCGGTTCAGCCGTTCGGTTCGGTTGTTTGGCCATTAGGAAATGTTGTTATGGGTGGTTTTTTTGTTTTTATATGTTTTTTTGGTTTTTTATTGGGTTTTAATAAATGGTTTTCTTTTGTTCTTTATTTGTTTTTTTTGTTTTTATATGGCGTTTTTAATTTATTTTTTAAATCTAATATTATATATATCTATCTACACTGAATCTAACTGCTATTAACTATTCTAAATGCTATGAACTAAATGGATTATCTAATAAGTACACAGGCCTACTCCTACAAACACTAAAACTAAATCACTAACGCTATCTCTATCACTAAGCTAGCTCCTACAACCGTCTACTATCCCTAACCTATCTATCTATCTATCTATCTATCTATCTATCTATCTATCTATCTCTATATGGAATGGAGGGGAATCACAAACACAAGGTTTCAGTTTAAAGTTTAAGTTTCATTTCAGTACAAAACTGAAATGAAACTTAAAGCAATCTAATAATCCCACTCAATGCCTACTGTTCAGGAACAGTGACTAGCTCAGAAGGTGTTGGGAAGTGGGGAGGCAGATAGTTTCATTTCTTGCAAGCCTTTCCACCACTGGTGCCTGGAAGTCTGCTCCTCAGTGACTAGTACTACCCCTCCATGTTACATTTGACCTTACAGTGAACCTTTTTTTGTCACCCGAACTCACCTGAACGCGATCCAAACTGACCGAACTATTCGGTCATTTCGATGTTCGGAATTGTGTTTGGTTCAGCCAGTTTGTGTTCAGAAGTTCGGTTCGGTTCGGTCATCCGAACAGGCCGAGTTCGGGCCGAACTCCAAACTTCCGAACCGCATTCGCCCATCCCTATTGGCCAGATACATCCATCACGTCCTTCCCCTTCCAGTTCAAGTGTTCAACACTGTTTCTGGCTCCGAGATGTCTGCTCTCTCCTCCCCTCTCCACATTTTCCTCCAAAAAACACCTGCCAGGCAATAACAGCAATAAAGAAAAGGAAAAACACAATTTTTGTATTTGTTATTAATATAATGAAAATGACATGCATACCCTTAGAAAGTAAACACTAAAATTAAGCACCAATTGATTTTGTTTTGTATTGAGTTCAGGTTGTTTTTTTTCTAGTGCACCTGTTTCTTTAACAAACCCTAGCCAAGAAAGTTAAAAATGCGATGTCCCCAACCCCCAGCAGCTGTTAAGGGTTTCTCCCAGGCCCTGCACCCCCGTCTGACAGACGCTTCAGAAGTATGGGGTACATTTTAAGCTTTTCTTTGCCAGCTCCAAGGTGCTCTCTCTCACTCTCTCTCTCTCTTAGTTGTTTATTGAGCTGTCAGAAGCAACGTGAAAGGGCATCAAAAGCAACATCTTGCTCATGAGCCATGGGTCAGGGACCATGTCACTGTTGGAGGATGGGAGTGTATTACAGAAAATAGTTCATTCCACGAGAGACCAAGGGTGAAACCAGACATCAGCCCAAGTTAGAACAATGACTTGGCAAACAATCCAGAGAGCGCAGTCATGATTCACAGTGAGGGTTGCAGTTGGGAGATCAGGCCAGGAGGAGGAGGGTCTCAGAAGGGTAACTAATGCTGGGGCCAGATGAACAGGAATGCAGGATCAGGCAGATGGACAGATAAGCATGACAGTGTGATCAGGAGCAAGTGGGCAGGGACACTACTAAGCCCCAGCATAAGCATTACTCCACATGACTATCTCTTTATGCTAGGAAGTTCTTATACATGCATTGGCCAACCAGGGCTAATTATGCAAAATCCCCAGCCCAGGCAAACATGCAGTAGTGGTAGCCTGCTAGAGAAGCCACTTCACCAGGATCCCTAAGGACACTGGTTCAAATCCTGGTTCCTTCCTAACATACCTTTCCTCTGAATCATCTGGTATTGGCTACTGAAGCAAACAAGATACCAGACTACTTGGAAACTGCTCTACCTCATTATGTCAGTTTTTTTTATTATTAATGTATCGGGCACTGAGCAATCATTAAATTAGAGAGACAGGTCTCTGCCCTGAGAAGCTTACAATCTAGGAGAAACAAGGGAGAGGAGACAAGGGACAGGGAAAGTAGCGAGAGACAAACATACATTCATGATATTAAGAAGTTGCAGGTACACGTACTTGACTTAGTTACAGGGGAGAAGGAGAGCCTTAATGAACGGCAGTAGAGGAAGCATCAGAGAGTGGTTTGTGGGATGAGGAGCTAGGGAAAGCCTGATGGAAGAGGAATTTTAAGGGTGGGAGGAAGGGAGAAAGAAAATTTGTTCATGGAGGGAGTTTAAGACATAGGGGGCAGCATGGGAGAAGGGGCAAATATAGGGAGCAGTAGGATTGTGCAATTAATTTTTGTTTTTTTCATTACTAAAATGATAGAAGGTCCATTCATTTTAGTAATTAAAATACAAAAACAATAGACCAGGGTAACGGAAATGGATAAAAATGAGTTTTAAAAGTGTCTGTTTTTGTTATAAAAATAATAAATAAAAATAAAAAATCATTGCACATATGCAAATTGGCCTCCAAGGCTGTTCTGTGCATGTGCGCCCTTTCCCAAAATGGCTCTGGTAGATGGAAACCATTTTGGAAAAGGGCAGCCATCTTGTGTATGCGCAGACTGTCTGCCCTTTTCCAAAGTGGCACCGTTGCTGGCGGCACCATGTTGAAAAAGGACTGTACATGTGCATAATGGTCCAGTGGCCATTTGTGCATGTGCAGTGGTTTTTTAAAATTATTATTATTTTAAATTTTAAAAAAAATGAAAACAAACTTTTTTGTTTACAAAATCCCCAAAAAGGAAGGGGGGATGTAATAAAATAATAATAATAATAATAATAATAATAATAATAATAATGACCAATGTTCTGAATATTAGACTGTTTTTAGACGAGGTGCTGAAAAGCGCCTCCCGAACCATGCGTTAAGAGAGAAGCTGTCCACGCTGCTGGAAGTGACACTCTCCTCTTTCCCGGCAATGACGGTGGCCAGAGACGCAGCGCTTTGCATAGGCGTGTTCTAGAGACCTCAATTTTCAGGTCTCTAGAACGTGCCTCTGCAAAGCTCCGCATCTCTGGCCGCCATCATTGCCGGCAACGGGGAGAACGTCAATTCGGGCAGCGCAGTCAGCTTCTCTCTTAATGCGCGGCTCGGAAGGCACTTGTTCAGCGTCTCATCTAAAAATGGTGTCAGTCATCCCTGCTCTAGACTGTGATGACTAGGATTTCTCTTCCATCTATTGCTTGGCTGTAGCTAAGAGCAAGCATAGCTGTCTGTTGTTTTACCATCTTATATTGTGCAATCAGAGGAAAAAGAAAGGTAACAGTCTCTTGTGGGAACAAATGCAATGCCTCATTTCTTGCCTTTGTACTACAAGAAAGAGCACAAAAATCTACTCTGAGAGGGCCCACTGGGGCTAGGGGCCTTTAGCTCATTTCTTGTTTCCCCAGGATGCAAACAGCTTGTTAGCTCCTTCACCTTGACTCTTTCGTATCGAACTTGATCCTTTGGTGTCACTCCCTGCCATGGGCATGCCGTCAGAGTGCCTGTGGGCAGCACTCTTATGGAACACACACTCTGGTTTGACAGCCCATGAGGTCTTATGGGATCTGAGGCGTACCTGATTCATAGTGCCTGTCTTGTTTGCCCTCCAATTCATGGTTTCCCTTCTGATGGTGTTTGTATAATGTGTCTTGGCAAATCAACATCAACAGGTGTGAAGCAGCATAAAGAGACACTAAGGACTGAGGGTTTGTCACAGCATCAGGGAAGGTTCAGAAGAAAAGACTTCTTATTTTTTATTTTTAAGACGAACTGTTTATTGAGTTTTTAGCAACTAAAGGCTGCAATCCCAAGCAGGATCCACGCAGTTCAGTACAATCCTTATGGGGATGTGTACACGCATGCATGCACTTGGGCTGCACGCAGCACAAGAGGGGGCATGGGATCGGCCTCAGTGTAAAGAAATATGGATATTTGTAGGATCTTCAAAAATATATAAAATGATCTTTAGTATTCTTGATTACGATTTACCATAGATAAACTACAAATGATATCAATAACATAAATAAACCAGGGTGTGTGTGTGAGGTGAACTAGCAGAGAAAGAAGAGAAGGGAAAGGGAAAAAAGTTAATGGAGCAAGAGAAAAAAGAGTTAAAGTGGAAAGGAAGATGAGGGTGCAATCCAAACAAAGAATTCTATTCAATTATTTCTAAGAAGTTGCCCCATACGTTTCTGTTACAGAATACAATTCTCTCCCTGGTTGCCAGCTCCATCATGTTGACACACCAGTCTTCTATACTTGGGTATTTTTTAACTTTTTAAGAAAAGGCTTTTTATAGTCTTTTGCAGATTTCCTCCATCTCTATCCCATAAGTAGCATAGATGGCTGAAAAATTAAACAGCAACTTCATCAAAATAATTCCAAACTTTAAAATTATTTTCATCCTCCCATCAGAATGAAACTGAAAAACTTCCACATTGTCACACAACTGAAATTCTGGGGGGAAATTTAAAGTGTTCAAACATTTTGGGTGATAAAATTGCAAAAATGTAAGTAATTTACTACTACTACTACTACTACTACTACTACTACTACTACTACTACTAATAATAATAATAATAATAATAAATACATTCTTTATAGAGTGCTCCCCCACCAAACAGCAAAATGAACAAAATGTTTAGAAAATATCAACAGTTGCAAAATCGTGTACCATTTTCGATAATGCTGCTTCCACAAAATGTCAAATCACTGTATTTTACGGACATGTTTTGTTTGACATTCTGACAGCCCTGCTGAAGTCCAGCCTCACTCTTTGATACCCACTGCAGCCCCCATACTCCAAATCTAGCCTGGGACCCTTGAAGCCTTACTCTTCATTTAAATCTTACCATTTGAAATGTTGATATGTGGAATGTTGACATCACAATAAGAATGAAGCTGACATGTAAGAATTTCCATCAGGAACCTGCAGCTAAGAACCTAGAAACTAGAGTCACATCAAGAGCTGAATGGGACACTGGGTTGGGACACTGGGGGGAATTTGGTTTCAGTTTTTAGTATTTTAAAGATTTAATTACAGGTTCGGTTCTGTATTTAAATCCATAAAAAATAGAAACCTATAAACTGATTTAAAAAACAACTAGCACATGTGCAAAATGGCCACACGACCATCCTGCACATATGTGCCCTTTTCCAAAATGGTGCTGGCAGTGACAGTGCCATTTTGGAAAGGGGCAGCCACCTGGAATTTCCTCACCCCCAATCCCCGGGGCCCATATTTCCTCCCACCCCCAATCCTGGGGGCCCTGAAGTGGTGGTACTTATTGGCCATACATGCACGATCTGGAGGAGGAAGGATGCTGCAGTGGGGGGGGGGCTGATGAATCTCCCACAGCAGCAGCAGTGCTTCAGTCAAGTCTTTGGAGACTGGTAAGTAGCACTCCAGGACCCTGGGGGATGGGGGAATGAAGTTCAAAGATCCGGATGTTTAAGATCTGGGTGAGTGATTTAGACACACAGAAAGTTCAGAATGTAACAGCAAAAATCCAGGAGAAATGTGTGTGTGAAAACACCCAATGTGTGTGTAAAAACACCCACTCATCCAGATTTTAAACATCCGGATTTTTGAACTACTGCGTAGAACTTCTTCTAGAAGTTTTTTGTGTAAAATGTTCTCCTGGTAAACTGCTTTGCTCCAGGCAACTGTGGTCACTTGGTTTCCATGGCAGCCTGTCACATCTACAGCTGCAGCTACTTTAGACTGCCTCAGGGAACTGTTTGTGTGAAGAATGCATCCAGGAACTGCCTAAGGGCAGTGTGTGTGTGAAAAATGCATCCGAAACTTACTTGTGGACTTGTAAACCCAGATGATTGAAAAATCTGGAACTTTAACGTGTGTGTAAAAATGCTTAATGTCAGGGTTCTTAAGGGGGAAGGCGATAGCACCACCTAGTGGGAAGGAAGAGCTAGAACTCAAAGAGTCACCCACCAGCAGAACCCTGAGTTTCTACATCTGTAGTAACCAAGGGAGGAGCCACAAGGTAACAGTTCCCTCAGGATATCAAGGCTAAGACCAGAGCTCATCATCAGGAACTCTCTCATCATCTGGCTCATGAAATGATCTCCTCAGACTGAGTCTTATATTGGACTGGTGGAAGCTAAGCAATAAAGAAGGAATAGATAATACTTAGGAGGACTAAAACCCACAAGGAAAACACCACACAGAAGCTAAGCTATGAAGAGACAAGATGCTAGAGTGAGACTAAAAGGCTAATGGAAGGAACTAGATACTAATCAGGGCAACAAACAGGAATAGAGGACTATTCAATTAAACAGAGAAGTGGAGGTCTAAATGGGGTAACAAGGTACTATTGTGGCATGCAACAGCACAAGAAATCAGGAGCATAGCAGGGAAGGAAACACAGCATAAGGGAGCACACAACTGTATAGAGAATCAGGGAGGAAGGGAACATGGCCATAAAATGCTTTAAAAGAAACTAGGTGCTTAAGGAAGAGAACATAGCAGGGAACAATTCACAGCCATAAGGGAAATCAGACAATGAGCAAGGAGGGGAACTAAAGGTTATGTAAGGGAAATAGGACCTTAGCATGGAACCAAGAAGCAATGGGTAACATCGGAGAGAAACCAAGGCTTAGCAGAGATCTGGAACTGGAAAAGAAATAGAGAAGGTACAAGCTAACAACACTAGTCAGGAACAGGTTCACGACAGAGGAAGGGAGGAGCAGGGAGATATCATGGACCAAGGAAGAAAGTTTAGAACCTAGAGAGGAAGAGGGAAAAGGGGACAAGCAGACCAAGAAAAGGAGAGCACAGCTTAGGAATACAGAAAGACACAACCTGACAAGGAACATAGTAGGGCTGAAATGAGAATGGCCGTGCATGTGGAGAATGGCCCTGGTGGCCATTTTTCTGCATGTGCAGATTGTCTTTGTTATTTTGAGGTTCTGGAGAATCTCGTGAGAATGTCCAATTCTCGTGATATTCTCGAGATGAGAAAATCTCATTGAAAAGCCTATTTTCAATGAGATTTTTGAAAAGGGCGAGATCTCGTTTCAGTAGTCAATCCACAGTGAAGGCAGGATGGAGCAGGAACAACAACAGAAGCCCAGCCAACTTTCCCAGCTCCAAGCATGCCTTATAATAAGGCTGGGACTTTTGAGCCAATAGGAAAGTTGGTGGGCATGAACAACCACAGAATCAGAGAGAGAAAAAAAAAGACACCACAAGGAAAGATCTATACTCAAACAAACAAAGCCGTGGCATTGGGGGGTGGGGGGTAGAAACACTGTCCCAGAGACCAGGGGTTGAAGGCTGTGATCTGACAGATACCTTGTAGGAATGTGATTTTCAAAGATTGATGAGCACCAGCCTTTGAAAACAAGGATCTTTGAAGGTGCCTCAGACTGAGATAAAACTGCGTGTTTTTACACACACATTTCTCCTGCATGTTTGCTGTTACATCCTGAACTTTCTGTGTGCCTAAATCACTCACAGATCTTTGAACTTCTGCACAGAATGTCTCCCAAAATGTTTGTGTGCAAAAACTTCTCCTGGTAAGTTGCTTTGCTCCAGGGAGCTGTGGTCACTTGGTTTCCATGGCAGTCAGTCACGTCTACAGCTTCAGCTCCTATAGGCTGCCTCAGGGCAGTGTTTGTGTGAAGAATGCATCCAAGAACGGCCTCAGGGCAGTGTGTGTGTGAAAAATGCATCTGGAACTTACTTGTGGACTTGTAAACCCAGACCTTTGAAAAATCTGGAACGTTAAGGTGTGTGTAAAAATGCCCTATATTTCAAATAATCTGAAACTGAATAACTGACTTCTGATAATTTGCTTCCACTTAATGTGAAATAGGTTCTGACCTTTAATAAAATACTGCGCCACAGTGTTCGATAAATACAGGGATTTTTGAAGTAATCTATGGGGACCTGTTCATTCTTTATAGATAAGGGACAATAGATTGTGGACACAAGAATGGAAAAGGCAAACTTAGCAGATGAAAGGTGGACCTAGAGAACCAGGGTCTCACTGTGGAGCAATTCCTGATCTAGACACGGCTTGGGCCCCTCCTCTCTAAGAGACCGCCTCACTCCTCGGGTTCTGGGGTGATTCTTGCGGTCTGCCTGGGGCGCCTTCTTGGAGGTCCCCCGGGTTAGCTGGGGGCCACAATGGAGAGGGTGTTCTCGGTGGTCGTACCACGACTGTGCAACTCCCTCCAGGAGGAAGTCAGACTGGCCCCGAGTCTGCTGGCCTTCCGCCTGGCATGAAAAACCTGGCTGTTTGTCCAGGCCTTTGGGGAAGGGGTTGGGTTGGGTTAGGGAGGGTTTGATTATGGGTTATTTTAATCTGGGGGTTTTAGGTTGTTTTAATTGTATTTTAGTTATGTGTTTTTATATTGTTGTTAACCGCCCCAAGATGCTTGTAGCAGGAGGGGGTGGCATATACATTTTAATAATAATAAATAAAATAATAATAAAATAAATAAATCCCTGATTATTATCAAGACAATAGTCCTAAAAAAATACATTTAGGACATGATTCTCAATCTGATTTGTACTGGTGTGAATCCCACTGAAGCAGGTGCGGCTGGTGCGTTTGGAGGCTGGTGGGGTAGTGAGTGGGTTGAACCTGCTGCCAGCAGCAAAGCCACCAGTGGGCCAGCGGGCCTAGGGGCGGAGCCAGGGCATAATCCAGCAGCAAGGAGTTCCCAGGGTTAACATTGGATGGACATTACATTAGTTAACGCTGGGAACACTGCTGTGTGAAGCACTGTCACCGGGTGATAGAGAGCCCTCCTACTGGGGTCCTGTCCACTCTCCTCTCTCTTTCCCACCGTGTCCAAATTAACCATAGTAGGTTAAAAAAATAGATCACATTGCCATCGCCTACCTTTATCCTGAATCCTTGAATCCTTGATTTTCATGGCATCCTTGGCCACCTGTAGTCTTCTGAAGGTGTAGGCTTTGGGACAAGCCTTCCTTCTGTCTTGGAGAACTGGGAGGACTGAGTTATCTCCCTGTCCTGCAGGAAACCGAGTCAAAGATAATGAAAGGGAAGAGAAGGACAGGACAGAGGAGTAGGAGGGAAAGGGTTTGGTTTTGGTGCATAAGAAGAGGAAGCGGAAAAGATGGGTTCAGTGGGGGACAGGGGAAAGGGTTCACCTTGTTGTCTGCAGTCTTCTCTTCTGCCATGCTCCTACCTACTTTTTCCTCTGTTCACAACTTTCTCCTACACTGCACCTATACTGTACAGAGTGCCTACACTGTATCCCCAGAAGCTGAATGCCTGTCCAAACAAACAGGCCTTTTAAAAATTTGACCAGTTTCAGGGCTGTATTGCCATCAAACCAGGCCCATCCAGACCAGCATCCTTAGTAGCTATGCTCTATCCCCGGCAGACAAACACCTGTCCAAGCACATAGGCCTTTTAAAAAATTTGGCCAGTTTCAGGGCTGTATTGCCACCACACCAGACACATCCAGACCAGCATCCCTAGTAGCTACATCTTATCCCCAGCAGCCAAATGCCTGTGGAAGCAAACAGGTCTTTTTTAAAAGTTTGGTCAGTGGGACCTGATAAAATGGCCACCAACTTTGCACCTGCTTGGGGGAGGAGGGAAGAAACCAGCAGTGCACTGGAAAACACACAGCAATCAAAAGCAAACCACTGAAACCATATCTTAAGCCAACCATATTATCTTCAGCCTGAGCACACCAGAAACGCAGAAGCGAGGAGTTCCACTTGTCTCCCCAAACATGGTTCACTTCACATCTCTGTTGCAGCCTCCCCCCATTGTCTCCCAGTGCACTCCCCTCCCCATTGTTTCCAAGTCCACCCCCCTCCCACAGCCCCATTCCCCAGCCAGACTTCCCGAGTCCCCCCACTCCCCTCCCCCAACTGTCACCCC
>QEPC01001577.1:602450-643845 GCA_003113815.1 Sphenodon punctatus
GCAAGACTCCCCAAGTCCCTCCATCCCCATTGTCTCCCAGTCCACCCCTTCCCCAGCCCCATTCCTCACCCAGACTCCCTGAGTCCCCCCACTCCCACCCCCATTCCCCAGAAGCATTTTCCCCAGTGCTCCCACCCCCCAAGCAATGTACTCACCACCAAGGCAGCAGGATGGCACAGCAGTAAAAACACACCCCTTTGGCATGGCAACCAAGTTCACCCGCAGGAAACACAGCCAGTCAGGAACACAATCTCCTACAAAATGGCTGTAGCTCAGCAGTGCACAAGAACAGCCCTCATGCTCACTGACTGAGCATGCATGCCAGCCAGTCCCTGCCTGAATGCTTGCTCCAGGCATGGCCAGAACCCACTCCTCCCAGCTCATTTTTGCAGCGTATGCAGCCGCACATCTCGCCTGGGCACTTAACAACAGCATCCAGGTGCTGTTTAAAAAGCAAGCACATAGTCTCAATGAAAGCATGCCCCCTGGTGGATATAATGAGGAACTGCAGTTCCCCATTAACATGCTTGGACGGCTCCCCTTAGCCACCTAAGTGCGTTCCAACTATGTTTGTCCCTTCTGGGACTCCTTCCAAGTCCCTGAGCTTCTCCCAGTCAGGCCCCACCACCTGATTGCAGATAGCCTGCTATGCTGGGGCCTGGCTGAAAACACATGCATACAGAAGCACAGTTTCCCAGTGCAGGGCCACCTCCATTCTAAAAATCAGCAGCGGCTGCTCCTGGGGGACCCAACAGAGTTCTGTGACCTGCTGGAGGGTCAGACACTTCTTCTGCTGCCTCAGTGACAGGTAAGAGCCAGCTCAGGCAGAGCAGATGGGGGCACAGGGGCATAGGAAGGGAAGTGCCCCTGGCACCCTCGGGTGCCCACCACACCTGCACTGAAGTGAATTCAGGGAGTCCTGATGGAAAACAATTTGATGATATATACACAGTAGAAAGTATGTATGGTCTAAAGAAAGGAATATATTTTTTAAAGCAGATGGGAAATCATGACAAACACAGTATGTCTTAAATTAGCATTCTACCTCAGGTAGAAAAAGGATTAAGAAAGATGGGAAATCAGGTGATAATGGCAATGAATTTATGACTAAACTAGATAGACAGCATGAGGTAACGTTATGTCCATAAAATCCATGCTTCTAATTTGTTCCCAACTTCTGCAATGTAGGGAAAACCTAACACATGTAGGTCTCATGAAGGACACACTGAGCAGGAGATGATTTGGATTAAATTTTCAAAGAAACTGAAAGTATTTAGACTCTTTAAATTAATTTTAATGGAAGATATGTGTTTAGAGTGTTTTGACACTCTGAATCTTTATAGTCTGTGTGTAAAAATAAATCTGCAGACAGTGCACTGGCTACATGCTTGGTGAGGGGCAGGGTGACCCTGGCCAGGTCAGGTCTGGGCATGATACTGATGTGCACCCAACTGGGCCAGTCAGTGAGCACTCCCTTGTGCCTGATAGGGTGGGGGAACAGAACAAAGGGATGGGACCACAAGCAGACCCACTGACCCACTATGGTCCACTTTGGACCCCTTGGGTGGCCCTTGGCCTGGACTGTGCACCCAGGATCATACAGGGGACCAATTCTGGGCCATCCACCTACCCAGGATGGAACAGCAGAGGGTCCAAATCTGGTGGTCTCAAAACTAATATGACGGTGAGGTTCTGGCCCAGGTGGACTCAGGCAGGCCATAATGGACCCTCGCCATATTTATTGTCACCCACAGTATATGTCTTACGTAAATGTATTGTTTGAGCAATGGACAGTCGGCTTACTAAGGGAAAAAATGCAAAAATAAAAAGTTTAGACTAGGGCTGAAATTAAGTTTATTTATTTATTTATTTATTTATTTATTTATTCCACCCTACTCTAATAAAGGCTCAGGGTGGCTACAACATATATAAAAACATATTTTAAAAATCCATAAAAACAGTAAAATAGAGAAACAACTCCCAAACCTTTCCACAATCCCCCACAAAACTCACCCAATGTCACCTCCCCATTTCCCACATCCAACCCCCCCTCACAACCCTACCCAAAACCCACCATCCCCTATCCCTGCCCTCCAAATGCCATAACAAACAGGAAAGTCTTACATCACCTCTGGAAGATGCTCGGGCTCAAATTAACTTCCGGGGGAAGGGAGTTCCATAGCATTGGGGCAGCAACTGAGAATGCCTCCCTACAAGCCCTGATTGTATGAACAAGACTAACAGACGGTACCCACAGGGAGGCGCTTCTGGCTGGTCACAGGGCCTGTAATGGGGAATGGAAGAACAGCCAGTCTCTCAGATATGTGGGGCCCAGATCATTTAGGACTTTAAAGGTCAAAACTAGCACCTCAGATTGGGACTGGAAAGCTATAGGGAACCAGTGTATTAGACTATGGAAAACTGGTGTAATGTGTTCTTGTTGCCTAATCCCCAAAAGGTGAGCCACTGCATTCTGTATCAGCTTCAGCTTCCAGTCATCAAGGGCTGCCCCACAATAGAGCATGTTGCAGTAATCTAGCCTTGAGTTGATAAAAGCATGGATGACAGTGGCCAAATAGGAATCAGAAAGAAATGTCTGCAGCCTCCTCACCAGATGGAGTTGGTGAAAAGCGCTCCTGGCCACCAATGCAACCTGACAATCCAGGTGCAGGAAGGGGTCCGGAAGCACTCCAATGCTGTGAACCTGATTGACCAGAGGGGGCCAGACTCCATTATCAAGTCAGCCTCGTTTGGATTCAGTTCCAATTGGTTCACCCTCATCCACTTGCCAACAGCAGTCAGGCAACTGGTAAGCACTAAGACTGCAGGGCCTGGGTTGGATGAAAAAGAGGTAGAGCTGGGTGTCATCAGCATACTGATGGCACTTCACCCCAAACCTCTGAATGACCTCACCCATCAGCCTCATATACACGTTGAACAAGAGGGGGAAACAGAATGGAAACCTGCAGGACCCCACAGGGAAGGTTTCCAGAAGACAACAAGCAAACACCCATCACCACTCTCTGGGACTTCCCCACAGGAAGGAACAGAACTACTCAAGAGTGGTTTCCCACCCCCACCCCAGCCACACCAGGTGCTGCAGTTGTGTCAATGCCTTGTGATCAACAACACCTCATGATTAAGTGTATCAAAGGCCGCCAAAAGATCTACCAAGATCAACAGGGCAGAATTCCCCTTGTCAATCTCCAGGCACAGTTCATCATCCAAGGACAAAAGTGCAGTCACCATGACATACCAAGGGTGAATGGGTTCAGGAATCCGATGATATCAATGTGAGCCTGGACCTGTCGCACAACCACCCATTCAATAACCAAGGGAAGATTAGAGACAGGGAAGGGAAGATTAGAGACAGGCCAATAGCTGGCTGGATTTACCACTTCTCATTTACTGTGATTTACCTTGTACCATGTGTACCACATTTGTACCAGTAATACGCATGCACAAAATGGGCACCACAGCTGTTCTGTACATATACAGCCCTCTTCCAAGTGGGCTCTGGCAGTGCTGCCACCATTTTGGCAAAGGGCAGCAATTTTGCAAATGCACATTACTGGATTAATTCAGTACCCAGCAAGTGGTACACAGTAAATTAGTATATGATACACAGCAAATCATGGTAAAATGGTAAACGGTAAATGGTAAATTGGGAAACACTCTTTACCAAGGAAGTGTTGAGAACCAAGGGTTTTCTTGATTATCAATTCTCACTAAAAATCAGTCGAGAACCATGATTCTTGGCAAGAATCAAGAAAAAAACCAAGATCAGGTTTCAGCTTTACTGCAGACTTTGGATTGGAGCCTTGGAAAAAATAACTGAAGATCTGAACTGAAGTGACAAAAGAAATGAGGGGAAAATCAAACATCCAAAGCAAAATATTGAAAGACTTGAATATATGGTTTGGGTGTAGGGTTTTATTCAAATATTCTGATGGCTATCAAAAAGTAAATATCTTCAAATAAAATAATCTGCTATTGACTACAGATTTCACCTGTAGTTTAGATCTTTTCTTGGAGATTTGCTATTTCTTATAGTATCAAAAACTTGTTTGGACGATGATGAAGTTGAACACTTGAGGATGTGCTCAGGTGACAGAAGTTACATTAATTTTGAGCCACTTTGGGGTATTCAGCCTATAATGCATGTCGTAATTTACATTAGAAGGGGGGAAAAACAGCAGCAACAAAACAGGCAAATGTTTGTATGGAACAGATCTGAGTAGGATTTTAAACTAGGCTAAACAGCCTATACACCTGCAGCTGTGTAGGAGCTCTTGTTTTGGAAAGACATTTTATTATTGTCAGAAGAGAATTGCAATGAGAAGAGTCACTTAGAGCAGAAATGAGTTGCAGCAGTGACTCAAACCCCCACGAGAAAATGAGGAGGATGGTTACTATAGGGGTGGTAAATTCAGATTTGGATTAATCTGTAACTGCCTGTAATTGGCAGTTACAGATTAATCCATACAGAACAGCAGCTGGGGCAGACTCACCCCTTATGGTTTGGTTTAGAATATAATAATAATAATAATAATAATAATAATAATAATAACAACTGTGCGGGTACTAAATGGCTGCTGAACGATTTGGCGCATGCACAATCTTTTCCAAAATGGCAGCAGCGGCATTGCTTCCATTTTGGAAAAGGGCAGCTTGGCTGAACATGCCCAGTGGCCATGTATGTATATGTATAGACTGACTGCCATTTTGTTTATGTGCAGACTGACTGCCATTTTCTGAAACGGTGATGATGATGCCACCATTTTGGAAAAGGCTGTGCATGAGCAGAATACTCTGGTGGCCATTTGAGCATGTGCAATTTATTATTATTATTATTATTATTATTATTATTTATAAAAAAATATTACAGATCCATATTTAAATCAGGAAATTGAAGATCCATATTTAAATCAGGAAATTATAGATCTGGACCTTTAATTCATAATCCATAATTTCCTCTGGATGCCCACCCCTTACAGAGTAAGAGTGAGCAGAGAATCCAGGGCTGATAACACCGGGTAGACGGGTACTAGGATTTTGTGTATGTAATAATCACAGATCTCATCACCATCCAAATACTTTACCATCACTTTACTTACCAAAGATATAGGTTAGCTTCACCCGAAAGAAAGTATTATAAATAGTTGTGCTCTGGAGTAATAGGGAAGGTTCCTTTCCTGTACCCATTACACACAATCTTCAGGGGAGGTCTTCATGGCAAAGGGTCTTGAGATCTTGCCTTAGCCCAAGCCCTGCTCAAGAGGGCTTAAATTAAAAGATCCCTTATACTAGGGCCTCAGCTGCTACTTCCCTGGAGCAGGAATATGAGTCCTCACTCTGTTTGATATCTTTGTCCAGGGTAGGATGCTGTGGGGTCTGCATTGCCAGATGCAATCAATTTGCAGTTTAGAAAGACCAGCTCCTTAGCCACTCTGCTGTTTTGAGCTGAAGACCTTATATAGTTCCATCTGGTACAATTGCGTCAGAGTGATGACATCATACCTCTCAAGTGTCCTGGATTTTCTGGGGCCATCCCTGATTTTACGCCTCTGGTGTTATCTGTGTCACAGTTCTGGAAAACTGCTGTAAAGTCCTGCATTAGAAAGGAAAGGGTGAGGCAAAGCAATTTGTAAGACATCAATGAGGACAATGGGTGTTTTTAGATGAAGAGGAAGCAGATCGAAGCCCCAGACATGTGGGTGACCCAAACCAGAACTGTATGCACCCGCAGGTGGGCAAACTGAGAGCACGGACAACAAACATACATGGCCTCTGCCCCAGGAAAGTCCCAGCTCAGGAATACATGAACAGGCAGGCCAATTCCCCCCCAGCCTGATCCGCTCTGCTCACAACCCTATGTCCCCTCACCCAAAAGTCCACCCCTTCCCAGGAGCCCAGATCCAGGAACTATGGCAATGGGATGCAGCAACAGCTGTTAACCTCTTACTGCCTACAGCCCTGGGAGCAGGTCCAGCCCCTGCCCAGCCATGCACTCCCAAGATGGCAGAGCAGGTTGAACAAACACCAGCACACGGCCAGTCCTGGGGAACCTATGACACCCACACGAAGCCCATATCCAGGAGCAAAAGGCAGACTTTATTAAGCAGTCAGAAGAAACAGGGAAACAGAAAGGGAGGAGGGAAAGGTACAGCTGAAAGGCCCACAGAGCAGGCAGTTCAGGACAGGAGCTGCTGTCCCCACAGAAAGCAGACCCCAAGGTGCAAAGGCAGAAGCAGTAAATAGACGAAGCATAGTCATGCCCAATGCTGAGTGGGGTAAACCCCCCCACCTGTGTACACAGTCCCCACACAAATACACGGCCTCTAGACCCCATTGCTTTTGCCAACCCCAGCCCCAGAGGGAGGATCAAGCACATACCCGCCTGCCAAGGGGGGCCTTCAAGCTCTGGGCCACTCCACACCTTGATCAGGGCCACAAAACATCTGTCAGCAGCAGCACCCCCCCGAGGCATGGGGGGTCCCAGGGAGAGCCAGAGATCTAGCCTCACACAGCTGCGTGTTGTTTGCCAGGTGCAAGAAGCACCACACAGTCCCATCCCAGGACAAGAGAGAGACCCAGGAACATCCATAGACCATCCCAACCTATGCGCAGGCACCCTGTCAGTCAGCTGATGCCACATGACAAACCAGTAGGGAAGGGGTGGTCACAGGCCCTGCACTGTAAATCCCAGGCCCAACCCCCTATGCAGGAATTATAAAAGACCAGTGCACAGCTTTCACCACATGGCATGGAAAGCAAACAGGGAGCCATGAACCCTGAATGCATAGGGTGCAATCCAACAGGCTGTGTGCACATTTGTGCATGTGTGTCCCCCACACAGCAAGCCGCTCGGCGCAATGGGGTGTCCCTACCAATATGACCCCCCCGAGTTCACACACCTCACAGCCTGGGGGATGGAGCAGTCATGACTCCTGCTCCATCCCTCGGGCTGCAGGGTGTGTGAGCTTGGGCGGGGGGAGGGTATTGGCAGGGGCACCCCATTGAGCTGAGTGGTTTGCTGCATGGGGAGTGCGCATGTGCAAATGTGCACCAACGTAATTTAACTGCACCTGGAGTAGGCATAGTTTAACATGTGGTGTTGGATTGTACCCATAGTGTCACTGCTGGAGGCTCTCCTCAATGACACCAAGACAACCCACTGAGTCATCCAGTAGCTCCATGGCACCTGCTTGGCCGGGTGATGGAGTTGCAGGTGCAGTAGAACTGGCTCTGCCAGTCTGCTGGCTACCTAGCTTCTGGCAACATGCCGGTGACCTGGCACAGGGTGTTCTGCTTCTGACGGACAGCCCTCTTACAGCAGCAGGCCTCGCTGCTATGCATGGTGGCCCCACTCAGAGCGCTTAGGCAGTCAACGAGATTCGTCTCTGGGGACATTACTGCACTGGCCCACCCCCAGATCATGCGAGTGCAGCAAGGACTGGTGGGACACCACCATGAGCACTGTTTTTTTTATTTATTTCGTTGTATTTCTAATCCGCTTCCTCTTGCACACAGGCAACTCAGAGCGGATCACAACAATAAATTAAAACATATAAAACCTTATTAAAACCTTATAAAACCTTGTAAACATTAAGGCAGAACCAAAAACACCCCTTTCCCCCTGCAACCCTCACCTCCTTGCATGTCTCCCTCACTAAAGGCCTGGTGGAACAGCCAGGTCTTATACTGTCATCGGAAAGAGTAGAGGTCAGGGGCCAGGCGGGCCTCCTTCAGAAAGGAATTCCACAGCCTAGGGGCCACCACCGAGAATTCCCTCCCCATCGTTGCCACCCAGGAAACCTGGGGGACCTCGAGTCGGGCATCCCCTGCTGACTGCAAGGGCTGCACAACGACCCAGGGTATTGAGCGGTCCCATAGGTAGGCAGGGCCCAGGCCGTTTAGGGCTTTATAGGTCAATACCAACACTTTGAATCGGGCCCAGAAGACAATAGGCAGTCAGTGCAGTGAAAGGAGCACTGGTGTAATGTGCTCTCCATGACCTGTCTCTGTTAGGAGGTGGGCTGCCACATTCTGTGCCAGCTGCAGCCTCTGGGCCCTCACCAAGGGTAGCCCCATGTAGAGTGCATTGCAATAGTCCAGGCTAGAGGTGATACAAGTATGGATGATGGTGGCCAGGTCAGAATCTGAAACATATGGCCACAGCCATCGCACCAAATGTAACTGGCGAAAGGCGCTCCTCACCACAGCTGCCACCTGGAAATCCAGGTGGAACTGTAAATCGAGAAGCACCCCCAAACTATGGACCTGAGTAACTAGAGGAGGGCAGACTCCATCAACAACACCACCACACTTCCCGCCCTACCCACCAACATCACCTCCATCTTGTCGGGAATCAGCTTCAGATGGATCACCCTCATCCAGTCCCCCACACCCACCAAACACTGGGTAAGCCCCCCCCCCCAGTTATCCTGCTTTGTTTAAGGACTACATCCTGCAAATCCAGGGATTCACCCTGCTGATGTTTAGGAGATCCTCTTCAGCACAGGAAAAAAATGGTCAAGGACCAAGGCTGAAGAAACAACTGAGAAAATGAGGTTGATTAGTTTTAATGTCCTGTTGCCTTGGGAATCCAACGCTAACACCAGACTGGATTCTTCACTCACTAGCACCATTGAAACCCCTTTAATTAAAGCTGAAATGGATGTCATGCATTTTATTTGCATTTTTGGCTAGCCCGATGAATACCGAAATAGCTATTCACCATGTAGGCAATGTTTGTATATTTATTTATTTGGGTGTTTGCTTTGGTAATTTCAGTCATTTCAGTATTTTGGTTCTTTTGGTTTGATTATTTTGGTCAGTTTGGTATTTTGGTTATTTTAGTTCAATTATTGTGATCATTTTGGTATTTTAGTAACTTCATTTGGGCACTATCTGGGGTGGGGGAGTCCTCCCCAGCATTGGAGGAATGGGTACAAATCTATTGGGGATGCAATAGTTGTGATCTGTCCTGCCTCGGGGCACCTTATGGATTCTCCGTCATTGGAAGTTTTAAAGAAGATGCTGGATGAGCCTATGTCTGTAATGGTCTAGGTCTGACCATTCCAGACCTAGATCCTACAGCAAGCAGGGGGATAGACTTAATGACCCTCAGTGCCACGTTCAGCTCTATGATTCTATTAACATGTGCAATAGTGCTAACAGAACCAAAATGAAGAAGCAAATATAAAATACCCAAGTGACCGAAAAAACAGAACCGGATATTCACTTCTGAAAACGAAGCAGGAACTGAACAGTAGAATGTACCCATATTCACTATGGATAGTCATTTCTGATATACTTTGAAATCAAAGTTAGATGCAAAAGAACAGGCCTGAAATGAAAAATCTTGACGAGGGCTGTTTCCATTGAAAGCAGGACATTCACCATAGATTCATAAGACAGAGAAACTTACTGGCTTTCCTGCTGTTTTCGCCATTTTCTGTTATATTTGCAAATTGAACGGGGCTGCCATGGACTGCTCCCAAGCCCCATGTGTGCCCTGTGAAGAGATTAGACCTTGCCAGCTAAGCATTCAGGAAGTGCTGGGAATTGCCATAAAAGTGCTGTAAAACCATCCGAAACCTGTCGTGAAATTCCCAGATAGTGCCAAAAATAATCCCAGAAAGTGATGAAAAAGTGCTGGAAAGTGCCAAAAATGACAGGGGAGGGGGCTGAGGAAGGGAATGGCAGAATCACTGGAAAGTGACAAAGTAGCGATGAACACTCACAAGCACCCCCAAAAGGTCGGTATTACCCTTTGGAATGGAAACACTTGCTCTTGTCTCAGCCTTACGAGGTAGAGAGCCAGCCGCCTTCTCCTTACATAGTCAAACAAAATTTCCTGAGTCTCCTTAGGTGTCGCTTTATCCTTGGCATCCTTTCTAACAAGCTGTAGAGGTGAATTCTTCCCTAGATGCCCATGCTTAACTTCCATTAGTATTAAAAGTGCATGCCCTGGGGGAAGACTGTACCCTTAATAAATAATAATAAATAGCTACTCTGCTGCAGCAGACAAGCCTTGCCTTCCCACAGTGGCAGGATGCATTCCAAATTTCAATGTATGCAATCAAATCACTGGTTACTTATATTTATTTTATTTATTTTTATTTTTTATTTAGTAGATTTCTATACCGCCCCATCCTGCACAGCAGCTCGGGGCGGTTAACAACAATAAAAAATCACCCCCCCCTCCCTCCCAAAGGCCTGGGCAAACAGCCAGGTCTTACAGTTCCGCCGAAATGTCAAAAGGCTTGGGGCCAGTAACTGTACTGAACATTTAAGAAGCAGTTAATAGAATTACAAAGTGCATCATCCTGAAAACACATTTGCAATAAGTAGCAGCAGGCACGTGAATTGAACCTGTGAGTCAAAAGGTGGAGGACAGAGTTCAGGGTCCCATTCTATCCTAATGTGGGCTTCTGGGGTGCTGCACAATTATGCTTCTGCCACTGCGAGAGCAAGAAGGCCCTTCAGTTGCCTTCCTGGCATCCCCATCTCCACTACTTAGGGGAATTGGCTCCCTCCTTTGGCTAGGTCCACCTCCCTTGTCCCTTCCCACCATTACCAGAAACAGTTTTCAGCATGAGCCTCCTTTGTCTCAGTTCCCCCCCCTCTCTCAGCAGCCTGTAGCAGACTAAGTTCCATGGTTCCTAGGCCTGCTATTCTTACAGCCCTGAAAGGTGGTGGGTCAAGTCCAATGTGCAGCATAACCGTAATGGGTACTAGAGCTGAATAGAATCAGTGCTTCCAAATTTGCAGAGATTATCCACGGTGAGGTCAATCCCATGCCCTGGGGATCCTATATGAACACCCCCGTGCACCCATGCATGCAGTTACTGCACGGCACAATGTGCCTGCAATGGAGGTTTGCGTGGTTTCCATGCAGGTGTGTGTGGGTGTGTGCAGGATCCATGGGGCATTGGATCATTCCCAATGTTAGAACATCATATGGCATTCCTCTGAGGAATTTAAACTACTGTGCAAAGTTCTGAAGGAAGGGCACCATCATCTTGTGCATTGCAAAATGGCAGCACCCTGTATTGCATATGCACAAAACAGTAGCACTTTGCACTGTGCCACCATTTTGCACACATGTAGTGCGTGCGCACTGCAGGGTACAACTGATTTGGATGTCCCGTGAAACACAGACTGGATCGCAGTCCAGATCAAAATGGACAGATCCGTTGAAATTTGAAAATGGAACCTGACCTGAATTTTTGTTTCTGCTGTAACGACTATAGCTTTACATCCAGGTAGGGTCTCAAGTACTCAATTAGTAGGGCTGTAACTTGGTCTTCGGAAAACTTTGGAAATCGCAGAAGATTACGGTATTCAGTTCGGAAAGTCTGAAGACCGAAGTTCCAAGGACCAAGGCCGTTCTTCAGAAAACTTCGGAAAACTTCAGATGCCACTGCGTGCATGAGGGGTTGGTGGACAGTGGACCTTCTTCTGGACTGGAAATGAAACTTAGTGCCATATTTGGTAGGAAGGGGGTATGGGAGGGAACAGTTGAATAATGGGCAAGCCACAAGACAGGTTTTGATTGGCTGACCAAGTCAGATGACAAGCTTTTGACTGACTGGTAGGGCAAAATAAAAGTCTCTGCAACCATTTTGTCCATTCTCTTTGATGAATTTGGCCATGTGCTACAGTGCTGCTGGATCTGTAAGTAATCAGCTGGGGTGGGGAGAGGGGGTTCCTGGACTGGCCTGGTATAGTTTGCCCTGGTCTGCCCATAGGGCCAATTCTGGAGGATGGGGGTTATGTACCCTTTAAAATGCCATGCAGTTTTTAAAAAAAAATTATTTTAAAAATTATTTCTGCTTGCTGCTTGGTTGGCACTTGGCACCATGAGGCCAGAGGGATCTCTGTGACAGGCTCCACTTCCCTTTGATTGGTCTGTTCAAGTTACCATTGTCACACAGTACCAATATAATGCCAAGAGGGTGCCCCTGAAGGTGTGAATGTCTGGTTTCTTTTAATTTTTTGACTGCTGGGGACTGGGCTTGATGGCTTTTGTTGGGAATTATTTTTCCATGCAGTTGCAGACTGTTTTGTGGGGTTTTGTGTGTGTTGTCTAGGTGGTGACATGACCCAGCACACAAGAGAACCTAATTGTAAAGTGTAACCTGTCCCCAGACATATCCTCCTTCTGAAGACAATGTAAGACCTGACTGTTCTGCTAGGCTTTTGGTGAGGGAGATGGGTAATGGGTGGAGGGTTGGGTGTGGCGGGGATGTCTTTTAAGCTTTGTGGGTTTTATTGCTGTTTTTTAGTGTTTTTAGTGTAGTATATTGTTTTTAAGATGTTGTGAACCACCGTAAGGGGGGCAGTAAATACACTGAACAATAAATAAATAAATAAAAAAATAAAAAAATAAAAAACTTCTACTGTTCTGTCAGCTGCTTGGCACCATGAGATCAGACTAGGATCTCTCTGTCTGTCTCCAATTCCCTTTGCCTGGTCTGTTCAAGTTACCAGTGCCACAGTACCAATGCCATGCGAAGAGGGTGCCCCTGGGTGGTGTGTGTGAATGTCTGGTTTCTTAATTTTGTGACTGCTGGGGCCTGGGCTTGTTGGCTTTTGGTGGGATTTATATTCCTTCATGCAGTTGTAGACTGTTTTGCAAGGTTGTTGTATTCTTCTTTGGTGAATGTCCCTTGCTAGCCTGCATTTTTATGCACTGTTTGGTTGGCATAATGATTAAAGTGGATGCACTCACTGCTGATGGTGGACCATGTTGTGGGTACACTACTGTTGTGGGTTTAAAAAAATTATATCTGCATGTGTTGTTGTGCACTCTGATTGGCTAGGCAATTAAGGGGGAAAGGGAGGGAGGGAGGAAGGGGTGGATGTGCTATTGTGCACCCTGACTGGCCAGGCAATTAAACAGCTCCAGCTGCTGCACATGGCAGTGTGCTTAGGCTCTGACATGGCACCGAATAGTTCTGAAGTTTCCAAAGATTTCTGAGGTCTGGAATTCCAAGTCCAAATTCTGAAACTTCAGAAACAGCACTGAAGGGCCACCAAGTACTTGTGCCGATTACTCAAAACTTCGGTATTCATACCAAGTACTTGGAAGGACTATTCATTACAGCACTATCAATTATACATCAAAGATCATTTATTGTTAAGAGCTAAAGTCAATTGTCTTCTAACTACAATAACAAGATGCTCTCTTTTTGAAGCAAGAGGAAGTATTTTAAAACAAGATGCTACCATGCATGGACACTGAAGAGTCACTCATCCGACCGCCCATCTGAAGGTGGTCAGGGGGATGCATGCTCCTGTGAGCCACTCATCACCTATTCATGGCCAGTCTTGGAACACTACCATGAAATCCAGAGTAAGCCATGCAGGGAAAGCCAAATTTTTTTGTGTGGAAACAGACTCCCATGCATCCTCTACCCATATGAACTGAGGTGGCCATCCATACCAGCAGACAGATCCATTGCTCATAGTCACTCTGGATGAGGGGATGTGGCCTTTGAAAGTCACATGAACTGGCTGAAAGTTCTGGGGAGCCCAGTTTCCCAGCGCTAATACCGGGTAAATGTCAATTCATAGGGCAGCCTGACGTCCTTTCCCTTCCCCCATGGTTCGTGGCAGGGGAGTGTGAGGTGGCTGACATGGAAGTCGCACTGGAAGCTACCCATTAGAATCCCTCCCCACACACTCCACCTGAGTGGCTGCTCTGAAGCTGTGCCACTCAACCGCCACAGATGCCCCCCGCAGTCTTGCTCATATCCAGAATCTGAATTTTCTGTGGTTCAAGGGGCCACGGTTAGTGTCCCCCATGAAATTTGAAGATAAGAATAGGTCAGTCAATGGGTGCTTTTAAATGAGCAAGGCTGGGGTGGGGGCTTGTCTTCTGAGTGGTACAGCTGTGGAACACCCACGCATGTGGCATGAGTGGGGAGGGAGTATAATGGGCGGCTTCCTGGATGGCCACTCCATACACTTCCACCAGCATGGACTGCCCCCCCAAAGCAGCCATTACCCCTTTCAGAGCACCAGTAGAGCTTGGGGTGGAACACGGAGGAGGCAGTATGACTGCGGACCTGTCCTCCGGCTTGGTTGGGGGGTCCCAGTCCAAACAGGTCAGAGATATATGGAAGCTTGTCCCCATGCTCTGTTTTGCCTTACCCTGTGCAGGGCGCTCCAGCTTTTTCTCCCGTGCCCCATTAGTGGCCATGAGTGGGTGCTGCGCATCCACCCATAGCACCTGCAACATGAATGGTCTGGTTGGTGGTTGATGGTGTAGTTGCATTTAGTTTAAAAACACCAACAATCCCTCCTGTTGATTTAGCCTGGTTAGTAACTCAGAATCATTGAGTTACTGGTTAGTAACTCGGAATCAAAGAAAACTGGTGAGTGTCAAAATAAAACAGTAACTCAGTATCAAATAAAACAAATAAAATTTGTCCCAGTAACTCACAAACAAATATAACAGAAGTTTTGAGGTATTCATCCCAACTTACGTTCTGATAATAAGCAGAGAAATGACAACAGAATGTAAGAGTAGCGTACCTTTCCCCCAAAAGACAGAAGAAGCCTAGTGTTTAAATTAATGTGGGAAAAATAGCTGGATTTCCAGTATGATTTAAACAAACAACAGGAAGCACCTTTTCACTAGTGGAACATGTTGCCAGAGGATGTTGTGAATGCCAAGAGCGTGTCTGGGTTTAAACAAGGATTGGATAAGTTCTTGAGGATAGGTCCATAAATGGCTATTAGTCAATCTGGTTGGAGGAACGTAGCCTCTGAGAATCAGGCACCAGGAATAAATAGCAGGGACTAGATTACTCCATTGTGACCTGTTGTGCACTTTTCTGTATCAACCAAAAGTGGCCATTGTCCAAAACAGGGTGCTGGGCTTGATGGACTAGGCGTATGGAGAAGAGATCATCTTCATTTTTGTTTTTCGGTTCATTTTCATTTCCAGTTTTGGGTTATGTATTTGATTTTGTTTGTAATTTAAGTTCATTTTAGTAATTCAATTAGTTTCCCATTATTTTCAATGGGCATCACTTTGTAGGTCTTGCATTCTTTTAAATAGTGGTTTTATTTTGGTTCTCTGACACTTTCCCATCCCCAAACTTTCAGAAAGTGCCCCAAGGTGGCAGAATCTCAGAGAGAGACTGACAGGCAGCGGGCAGGCACAAGGGCAGAAGGTACTTGCAGGCAGGAAGTAGGCAGAGGAGCAGCAGGCATTGCCATTGGCACCCCAAGTATGACAAGACTTCAACTTGCAGCAAGGGTAGCAGAATTTGAGAGAGAGAGACTGACAGGCAGCAGGCAGGCAGAGAAGAATCAGGCACTGGCATTGGCACCCCAAATATAACAGGAATTCAACTTGCAGCAAGTGGCCCAGGGTGGCAGAATATGAGAAACTGTCAGACAGCAGATGGGCACACCAGCAGCAGGCACTGCCAGGCAGTGGGCAGGCACAGGAGCAGCAGATAATGGCAGGCAGCAGGTGGTCAGAGGAGCAGCAGGCACTGGCATTGGTACCCCAAATATGACAGGGATTCAACTTTCAGCAAGTGCTCCAGGATGGCAGAATATGAGAGAGAGACTGTCAGGCAGCAGGCAGGCACAGCAGCAGTAGCAGGCACTGGAAGGCATCAGGCAGGTATAGGAGCAGCAGGTACTGTCAGGCACTCCCAGCAGGTTATATAAGCTCCCTCAGCCCCCCTAATTAGCACTGCCAAGTGCTGGCAGCATTGAAGAAAGACCTATCCCAGGGATTCTCTGTGTCCATCATGGTGCTGCCTGATATATTCCCAAAGCAAATCGGCCAGCGGGGGTGCCAATCATGTCTCCTGACTGCTCTCTTCCTCCCCTCCCCCTCCCCTCTGCCTTCCTTGGAGTGCTTTGCAGCCTCATAGAAGGCGGTATAGAGTCCAAATGGGGGCAGAACAAAAATGAAATATTAAAATGACATTTGTTTGAAATGAAATTTGTTTTCATTGACTTTGTAATGGAAATGAAAACAGAAAAGGGTTTTTTCATTATGAATTTAATGAAAACAAATTGTACATCCCTATGGTGGACTGCTGGTTTGACCCAGTATTGCATTTCTTATTTTCTTAATTGAAGTACAGGAGAGACCTGTTTATCTGGATACTTTGCTCCTCGGGAGGCACAGAGTTGAGTTAGTTGCAGGGAATCGAGGAAAAATGCCAGTAAAGGAACTGGTGTTGCTTCCTGCTGTCTTGTTCATCTCTTTCCACACCCAATAGCTACCTCAACCACTTCCCTCCTCACTTTGGGTTATTTATTTATTTATTTATTTAAGGCATTTATAACCCGCCCATCCTGCCACAGGTAGCTCTGGGCAGTGCTCAATATAAAACATTAACATTAAAACAACTTTTAAAATAGGCAACAGTGGGAGTATAAAAAATCCCCAACTACCCATCACCCTAACCCATTCCTCCCCCCCTACCCATCCTCCCCCCCTGAAAGCCAGGCAAAACAGCCACATCTTGCAACAGCATTGAAACGAGGGGAGATGTGGGGCCAAACGGGCCTCCACCAGCAGGGAGTTCCACAGCCGTGGGGCTGTCACCGAAGGCCTTCTCCATCGTGACCCCCTGACAGACTTGGGGGACCTCCAGGAGAGCACCCTCGATGACCACAGAGGCCGATCCATCACCCAGGGGTGAAGAGGTCCCGCAAATAGGTTGGGCCGAGGCCATTTATGGCTTTATAGGTAAGCACCAGCACCTTGAATCGGGCCCAGAAGACTACAGGCAGACAGTGCAGAGGGAGAAGAACCATTGTAATATGTTCCCAGTGGCCCAACCCCACCAGGAGACAGGCCGCTGCATTCTGCACCAGCTGCAGTCTACGTACCATCACCAAAGGTAGCCCCATGTAGAGCGCGTTACAGTAGTCAAACCTAGAGGTGATGAAGGTGTGAATTACAGTGGCCAGGTCAGAGTCTAAAACATATAGCTGAAGCCGATGCACCAGATTTTTTTAATTAGTATTATTTTATTAATTGCGTGACCTTAAGGTCCTTGCAAACAAATACAAAACAAACAAACCAACATACAATCAAACAAAGACCAAAACAGAAACAACCCTATAAGGGCATAAATAAAAGAACTGGAAAACCAGCTCCTAGCCCCCATCATCCTCAGAAAGGGGACCATCAGCAGAAATCAGAGACAAAATTTTTAAAAAAACATTCCCTATAAGCAAAAGCCTGCACAAGGAAAGTCGACACTGACCTAAGGCGGGTCATATCAGAGTCAGAGAGAAAAATACAAAGCAGGTCAAACTGAGTCCTACCAGGGAAGAGATCGAGATGGATTGCTAACACTTGGGCACGGGGAACATCATAAAGGTGGCACCCAAGTAGAACATGGGCAACTGTCTCCACTTCCAGAGAATCAAATGGGCAGAGTTGCATGTCCACACACCAGATGTAATTGGCAGAAGGCACTCCTTGCCACTGCCTCCACCTGAGCATCCAAGCAGAGTTATGAGTCAAGGAGCACCCTCAGACTCTGTACCTGGGGAACCAGCAGAGGGCAGACCCCATCAATGATGGGGGCTGTTACCCCTGCTGCCTTACCCACCAACATCACCTCCATCTTGTCGGGATTCAGCTTCAGTCAGTTTGCCCTCATCCAGTCCCCCACAGCTTTAAGGCACCTGTTAAGCACCGGGACTGTTGGGCCTGGGTTTGATGAAAAAGAGAGGTAGAGCTGGGTGTCATCAGCATATTGATGACACCGCACACCAAACCTCCTGACCACCTTGTCAAGAGACTGCATATACACATTGAACAGGAGAGGAGACAAAACAAAACCCTTCGGGACTCCACGCAAGAGGTCTCGGTGTGATGAAAAATAATCACCGAGTACCACTTGCTGAGT
The DNA here is from genome assembly GCA_003113815.1 of Sphenodon punctatus. Classification (NCBI taxonomy): domain Eukaryota; kingdom Metazoa; phylum Chordata; class Lepidosauria; order Sphenodontia; family Sphenodontidae; genus Sphenodon; species Sphenodon punctatus. The sequence goes on from QEPC01001577.1 coordinate 620,363, forward strand.
TCTTCCAGCCAGGAAGGAGCGGAACCAGTTAAGAACCGTACCACCCACCCCTGCACCAACCCGCAGACACATCACCAACATCTCATGATCAATGGTATCAAATGCCTCTGACAGATCTAATAAAATCAGCAGGGCTGAACGGCCCTGGTCTAATTCTTGGCGAAGATAATCAACCAATGCCACAGGCACAGTCTCGGTGCCATATCCTGGGTGTGAGGGATCAAGAAAACCGACATGATCCAGATGCTCCTGCAACTGCTAGGCCACCACCCACTCAATAACCTTCCGTAAAAAGGGAAAGTTAGAGACCGGCCGATAGCTGGCAAGGGAGTCAACGTCAAGGGATGGTTTCTTGAGCAGGGGCCATACCACTGCCTCCTTGAGGCAGCCCATCACCCTGACCTCCCTAAGGGAGGCATTGACCACCCCCGTCAGCAAAGGCCCCATCATCTCCCGGCAGGCCTTAACCAACAAGGACAGGCACGGGTCCAGTTCAGAACAGGTGGCCCTGACAGTCCCAAGAATATCCTCTGCATTGGCAGGGGTCATCAGCTGAAATTGATCCCACAAACAAGGACAAGGCGGGGCCTCCATAACCTCCGATTGCTGTACTGCAGATAATGCAGCGTCAAAACCATGGTGAATCTGAGCTATTTTGTCCGCAAAATAATCCACAAACAACTCACAGCGGCCACTAGATAACCCCATTCCAAGGTGGAGGGAGGCCGGACTGACAAGCCCCCGCACCACCCAGAACAGCTCCGCTGGACGGGATTTAGCAGATGCTATAAGAGCAGCAAAGAACTCTTTCTTTGCTCTTCGCATAGTAACAACATAGGCTCATAAACTCGCTCTATGCCGCAACCTGTCGGCTTCAGCATGTGAACTACGCCACCGTTGCTCCAACTGCCTTCCCTCCTGCTTCAGCACCCGCAGCCCTTCCGAAAACCAGGGAGGCTGCAGTGCTGCCACCTGGGGAGCGGATGCCTCAGAGCTATCCGATCAATGGCCTCAGTCAGCAAGACATTCCACAGCTCGATGAGGCCATCAATGGGATAGCTGTCAAGATCAGAGGGTATATCCCGTAAAGCCTCCTGGAACAGTTCCGGTTCCGTCTGTCTACGGGGGCGGACCATTTGAATAGGTTCCACGCCCCTCCAGGGGCAAACGTGCACCAGGAGAGGGGCCTCAAGTGGTAATGGTCTGTCCATGACAAGGGCACAGCTGATATCTCCCCCAACAACTTAGCACTTCAGAAGCAGTGAGGTGGCCATGGAAGGCAAATATGGGGGGAGAGGGTGTAGTGAGAAATCAGTGGTCTACTAGTTCTCTTGCTCTGATTTCTCTCCCCTCTCTCCACCACAGTTGTTCCAGTTTGGCGACAGGGCACCTGTTCATCTTGATACTTTGGAGTCTGTAATGGAAGATCTACTTTGGAGTCTCTAATGGAAGACCCAATTTAGTCAGACACTAAAAAGTGCAGAGGCCCCAAACTATCATTGTACTTTTGAGATGTGAAGAGTCCCCAACTACAAGCACATCCAGATTTGCTTTTCCAGCTCAGCTCAAATTACAGAAAGAAAGAAAGAAAGAAAGAAAGAAAGAAAGAAAGAAAGAAAGAAAGAAAGAAAGAAAGAGCTGAGTTAAGTTAAGTTAAGTTGTTTGGTGCCACCAATATTTTGGATGTTAGATATCCAGCATTATTGTTGAATGCACTTCACAACTACACTTCCATGTCCCCTTCACACAGTGTCATTTTGGTGTGTATTAAGAAAAGTATTGTATCCAAGATGTGGGAAGTAATAGTGACCCTGTGCTTATCACTGGTTAGACCTCTCTTGGAGTACCGTGTTCAGTTTGGGGCTCTGGAAGAACATTAACAAACTGGAAAGGGTTCTGAGGAGAGCAAAAAAGATGATTTCACCAAGGGAAAAGAAGAAGGGGGAACATGCTGACAGTTTTCAATTATCGAAAAGATGCCATAAAAAGATGGAAAGCATTTGTTCTCTATTATCAATGAGTAGAAGGCAAAACAGGAACCAATGGGTTTAAATTACAGGACTATTAGGAATGGCTTGCTAATTGCTAGAACAGTTCAACAGTGGAACAAGTTGCCTAGGAAGGTTGCTGAGTCTTCTCCCCTGCAGGATTTCAAGGAAATCCTGGACAGACACCTGTCAAAAATGCTTTAGACTCAGTCCATTTTTAAACGAGTTGCTTCCACTCATGTTCACCCAGTGGATATGAGTGGGAGCATCCAGTTTGAACATGGAGGTGCGTGAGTGTGTGCTCCCACAACCCATGCACCTCCACCCATCCCCACCCTCCATGCATGGAGCAACTGGCAAGAAGGTGGGTTGCTCCATGGGTGGAAATGGGCGTGGGCCTGTCTGCTCCCTCCCTGCATGCATGGCCCCCAAAGCAGTGCTCCACCCACCACACATGGACCACCCCCACCGGTGGTCTGTTTAAAAATAACCATAGGGTATCCTGTGTCAGGGCAGGGAACTGGACTAGATGACCCTTGATGTATCTTCCAATTCTCCGGTTTTATGATTCTATGTAGCCAAGTTCCAGCTGGCTCACTTTCTTCATTTTATTTAGCAGGTGCTTCAGGTCTTTGTGCTGCTGAAAGTCATGCCATCATTTATTTTATCATTCAATTGGTAATTATTTATTTGCATGGTATTTCCTGAAGCTCCCAGAGGTTTTGCTGGCAGATGGCCAAACCTGTAGGATGCCTTTAAAATCTGTAATTAATACAAAGCAAACTGTAATGCCATAACTCTAAGTGTTCAGCTCACATTGCAATATCTTTCTACCTCTTGTTTGAATATTATCCTCAGGACATTTCGAGCTTGGGACATCTCCATTATGCCTTTTTGGCTCATGTGGCTAGCCAGCCAATGGCATCTGTTGAAGTTGCTGTCGTTGAGAATAATTGAAAAGCAACAAATAAACAAACAAAAAGCAACGAGAGATTTCCCCCCCATCTCAGTCTATTAGGAAAGGGATTACTAGTGACAGCCGCTTGAGAGAGGAAAATCCAGAGGATGCTGGAGAGAGGGAAGAGGTTTGCGGCACTCAATCAGTATGCACCGTCAAACTTTTCATTTGCAAAGCTCCGCTGTGGAAGACATTCTGGCATCCCTGATAGCCATTTTGCTTCCAATGACTGTAGCGACTGCAGAGGGAATTGATAGATTTCACTTGGTGCTGAAAGAGTTCCCATAATGAACAGAGGTGCATTAAAGCTCTGCTTTCCCCGCTCAGCATTGGATAATTAGCAACTAGCAGAAGGTCTAATACTCTGTTTTACTCCCTTCTGAGGACACAGAAATATAAGCTTCATGCTGGGGTATAACACGGTTCAGCCGCCTTGAATTCACTGTAAAACAAACTGGGGAGAACAAAAAACTTTCTTCCTTATTGTTAAGTATTTATAGGGCTGAAATAACTATTATGTGAGGCATGGAGAACCTTAGGCCTGTGGTGTTTATCTGGCCCGTGGATCAAACCCTACCATCAAGCAATTAAAAGGGGAGCATAGCGGAAGGGAGAGGAGAAGAGGGCATGCACCCCACTTAAGGGTAGGAGATGGATCCATAGCACAGATCCATGATTTGGACCCTCCCCTTCCTTGCCCCATCCTGCCTTAAAGTACCTCTGGCCCCATCTCCTATTGCAGCCTATAGAGCTTGTACTAATTTTTTTAATGGTCCATGGGATGGGAAAGGTTTCCAGCTCTTGTATTATTATGCTGACTGATCTTGAAAGTGACCAGTCTTCCCTGGCCGAGGGCCCCTTCTCAGGGCAAGTCAGTGTCTGTGGATGTCTCTGCCTAGTCCCAATGGGTAACCTTTTTCTTGGTAGCACCACTATGGAATTCTCAAGCTCATCCAGAGGTTGCTTTGCAGATGTGACTGCTGGAGAGGCGGTTGGGCTTACTTATCTGCTCTACTTCATCCTCAGCTCTACTTTTGCCCCTCCCTGCCCTGACTGGTGATGGTTGACTCCTCCTAACTCCCCCCCCCCGACTCTTTCTAAGTGGACTGATTGAAGGACCCCAAAATATAGCCTAGTGTAGGGCTCTGTCATAGGGGCAGGGGCAGAGTGAGGACATCAATAGAGTGAGGACACTGAATCAAGTATCTCCACTATTCAGCCTGTTAGCAGTGCCATGCACTTAGTTGAAAATCCCTTAACCAAAATGGTGAGGGATTACAACGGGATTGATCCTAAACCTGTGCACATGGGCAAGTTGTGCGTGATTTATGAGCGGTTCATTCATCCGTCAAACTCCCCATACCAGGGATGTGCATGGGAACCATGCGTGCACCCAGATGCATGATTTTAGGATCAGCCTCATCACCTCTGGGTATATCTCTCAGTCCCTTCCCTTTATCCTCGCTTTTCAAGTCCAAGCTGAGTTGAAGCCAAAGAACAGGAGTCCAGGTGCAACTCCTCCTGCTCCCTTAGAGTCCAGATCATTAAAAGTATGTACACCCACCAGACAGCAGGTTGCCACAGACCCCACATCAGGGACAGATCCAAGCAAGTGCAGACTGTGTGACCTTATGGGGCCCATGAATAAACTTGAAATGACAACACAAGTGTGAAAAGCACTGGCTTAAAATATGGGCTGCTTCAAACATGGGGAGGACCAGCCTATGGAGGGCCCACGGTGATTCAGAAAGGGGTCCCCAAAACTAGAAATAACCTAAGCATAATATACAGAAACTCTGTCCCCTAAAGGGGGTGTTCTATTTAACTTATTACCAACAATTATGGTTGCATTTCCCTTTTTCTAATTGGTGAGTAAATGTGTGTCCATGAAACCTTGCAAATTCAAGTGAGATCCCACCTGCCCCAAGTTCCCTGACTCCAGCACTGCCTCATGTCCTTTAATCCATACGGGAGGAGTAAATTCCAAACCAATTTTCAATGTAAATTTGATCAAATCATTTTAAAAAAACCTTTCATATCTTGCACAGTAGACAGGTCTGATGACAGAAGACACTTATCTCAGCAATGGATGTACCTGAGTGCACAGGCAGACAAAACATTCTGATGAGCTGGTAAAATACAGAGGTAATTTATATCCCATATCCAGTCTTTCATTCTTTCTCCAAGGAATGCAGGGATGTACTAGACATGAATAAGGCCCTAAGTTGTTTTATTTCTCTCTTGACCTTTCTGCCCTAATAGTTCTAACAAGCATTTTCCTCTAGTACTGAACCAAAATGTCTGTTGCCAGCAACACATCAACCTTGAAATGTCTGCTCCGATAGCTGCGGTTTCTGTAAGTAAAACCATTTCAATCAGATTGCATCCTCTGTGCTAGTGATTTTTTTTTTTTCTTTTCTTTGCAACTCTCAAACTGAAAAAGTGAAACGTTTAAAACAATAAAAACCACTGCAGCAGAAAGCCGTTCTGTTTATTTGCTTCACGCTGCATGTAGGCATACCGCAGACCTTTAAAGAGTCTCACTTCATTCTGACCTTCTCCGTCGGCGATTTATTTGGAGGCCTGGAGGAAATCCTCAGCTTAAATGGCCTTTTTTTTTCCTTTCAGGAAAATCTAATCTTCTGGAAAAATTCTGCTGGCCAGCAGGTTTTGGTAATGGAATTACTCTTGTTAATTCCTATCACAGCAGTGACTTAATGAAAGGCCAAATGAGAGTCAACAGGTACTGTGTCCATAAAGGTAGGGTAAAAAGGATGGCTGCAGTTTAAAAGGGTGTGTCATATTCCCATCAAGATAATTAATGGTCTGTTGAGACAGGCAATTAAAGGTTGCAATAATAATCTACAGGATCTCTCCCTTTCTTTCCCAATTAAAACCTTCCAGACTAATTAAAAAAAACATGGTGGTGTCATGGCATGTGGTGGCTTCAAATGGGCACAATAAAAGAAAGGATCTCAGCCAGAGAAGATAAATGCTTTTTAAAAAAATTACCCGTTTAAACACCAGCTTGTGTCAATGGTGATATATGAAGTTTCACTGCACATAATGGGGGCGGCCATTCTTTCTTAAGGGTAATCCAGCAGCATCTTTCATATCAGCAGATAGCCTCCTCTTTTATTATTTCTTTTTAGAGAAACCTTTATTCCATTAAAGTGCTATAACCAGAGGCCGACCGCCTGGGCTCTGCGGTAGGAAATGAGACTAAATAATGTCAATTATGTGGAAAGAAGAAAAAGATTAATTAAAACTTTTCAGGGAATCTTTTCAATATTCTGCCCTATGTGCTTGTTATCGACAGAGCTCCTTTCTTTCATCTGTCAGGTTGAACAATATAACATTTTTAGGTTATTCATGAGATAATTATGTCAAATATAGTGAAAATGATGGGAAGGAATTGGTATTAGTTTGGGATTAATCTCTGTACAGTTTTGCCTTCAGGGAGGATGGAGGTGAATAGTTTGGTGGGATGCTGGTCTATGTGAAAAGTCTCTGGCTCTTCTTTCTGGCTTTTGTGTTTGGCACAACCTTGGGTGTAATTAGAGCAGAAATTGATATGAAAAACAATATCTGCAGTTAATTTCAAGTATTACATAAAGCTTGGCAGTTATCCCGCAATGATCGGGGAACTGTGGAAGCTAACTTCCAAGCCGAAAGTCAGGATATTATCATTTACCAAATTATTGTTTACCAAATTACCCACTTACTGCTTACCGCATTTCAGCATAACCAGACCAGTCTGGAGAGAGGTAGGGGGAAAAAAAAAGGGAGAAATAAATAAATAAATATATCAAATGATAATTAAGCCGTAATGGAGTAAATGGTAATGTGGTAAATGGGAGACAGTAAATGTAAATGGTAATTCAGTAAATGGTTATGCAGTAAACGGCAGGGGTGAAGCGAGAATAGAAAATATTCTTGTGAGGAGATTCTTGTAACTCCATTGAGATCTTGCAAGCTCTCACTATGGTTTTCGAGAATCTCAAGTTTCAAGAAAAAAATAATCTCTGCATGTGCAAAATGGAGACCATGGCCATTCTGTGCCTAAAAATACTTTGTGAATGCACAAATGGCCACTGGGGGCCCCACACATGCAAAGAATGGCCATGGTGGCCATTTTGTGCATGTGCAGAGAGTTTTTTAGACTCTTGAGAACCACATGAAAATGGGTTGAGAATTGGGTGATTCTCAGCTTGTTCTTGTTCTCGAAAATCTTGTTGAGAACCTGATCGTTTCAGTTCTAGGTTTAATTATAGTGGAGGATGGGGGGGGCACATTGGATGCACCCCCACAAATCTACTCCCCCCACAATTTGGAGCCATAGGGGCAGAACTTATGTGCATCACTGCGATCCAGCATTCCCTACCAATTTTAGCCTGAAGTTACATCATTGGATATAAGGTGCTGCCTAACTGAGTCAAACCAATGGTGCATCTTGGCCCTCATTGGATATAAGGTGCTGCCTAACTGAGTCAAACCAATGGTGCATCTTGGCCCAGTATTGTCACAATCTGACATGGCAGCAGGGTTTCAAATACAGCTCTCCAGGGTCTCCAACAGAGGCCTCACCCAGGCATGCTAGCTACCTGATACCCTCCAGGATCCCCAGCAGAAACCTCACCCAGGCAAGCTATTCGAGACCCTCCAGGATCCCCAGCAGAGGCTTCACGCAGGTGTGTTACCAGAGATCCTGAATCGGAGATGCCTGGGATTGAAGTTAGGACTTTATACATGCAAAGCATGCATTCTACCATCTGAGCCATGGCCCACCTCTGGGTGCAACATGGCCTGTTTGTAGTCACACCATAATGCCCCACTATCCTACCTACCTACCTTCTTTCTGTCCTACTGTTTGAGATCTCTGATCAAAGCTTCCCATCAGAGATTCCAACACAGCAGAATTTGTTCAAACAGAACACCAGGTAGGCCTTTTGCTAGGCTCTGACAAACAGGGAGAGGGCAAAATTCTGAATGGGGGTGGGAGGAGGAAGCAAATATTCTAGGTTTACAATAATGCAACAGGTATTGTGCTATCGCATGAAATATCCATGTGTTTAAATGCCACAGTAAATTGGTTATGTACTAAAGCACATCCTGTACAGTTTAAGAGTAGCTTTGTCCACCTGCTTGTAGGCTTCTAGTTTCAAGGGTGCTTTAGACAACTTATTAATTACTTTTTAGCAGAAGTTGTGGGAAGGGCCAAACCTTGGCAGAAAGGGTCTACTCACTAGGGATGCGTAAACAGAATGCGGTTCGGATGTTCGGACGTTCGATCATTCAGTTCAAAACCCGAGTTTGGGTTCGGCTGTTCGGTTTGGTGGAGTTTGGTTTGGCCGAATTCAGCCGAACATCTGAAAATAGCGCTATCGATACCAAAATTGATACCAAATTTGAAGATTTATTTTCAGTATCGGTATCATTTGGCCCTGGGATCACCCCTGGTCTCCATCCCTGGTGCCAGGAAGTCTGCTCCTCAGCTGCCTCCGCCGTCCAGTCACATTTTCCCTGCCCAAAGTCACGTTTTTCCTGACCCCAAACTCATCCGAACTCACCTGAACATGACCGAACTGTTCAGCCATTTTCAAGTTCGGTTTGGACGCTCAGTTTGGACGTCTGAACAGACTGAGTTCAGACCAAACTCCGAACATCCGAACTGTGTTCACACATCCCTACTAGTCACCCTATAAAAGGGCACAACCAAATGGAGATGCTGGCCCTTGTCAGGGCGCACGCCACCGCAGTTTGGGTCTCGTTGCCTAACAACGACCTGACATGCGGAAGTTCTGGGAAGGTCGGAGGCGCCGCTGTGGGAGGGGTGGAGCTCCCCTGCACTTCGGGGACGCTCCAGTCCCCACCCACAGCATGTGGAGGGCAGTGCAGGACTCAGCGGCGGCTTGGGGTTCGGCCCTGAGTGCACCTGTTCTCAATCAGAGTTTTTCTATAAGAGTGACCGGCGGGGGTCGAAGCCTCTGCCGGTAATCATTCATGAGAGACTGGCCCCCATTGCTTCCTTGAGAACCTTCCTTGCCTAGCCTTGACTGAGAGTTTGGTGTTGAGTGTTTCCCTTCCCCCCTGCGAGAGTGAGAGTTGGTGAGTGTGTGTTACTGTGTTTGTTTGTATCCCCCCTTCATGAAAGAGAATGGTGGTGTTGTGGGCTGTAGGTTACCTGTTCCCCCCTCTCCGTACCCGCTCTTCCCTCCCTGCATATCTCCCCCAAGTCCCTCCTTTGATAGCAAGTCCTGTCCTCCACCTCTCCCTTGCATTCCTTGTCGTCTCCTCCCCTTCCCTTTCCCCTCAGCCCCTTCCTTCCCCTGTCCCTCCCCTTCACTTCTGTTTGCACGGTGCCCAGGATCCTGTGTCTACCCCCGAGCGCCTGCCTCTTCCCCATTACCCCTGTATTTCCTTGGGTCTCAGGGGCATTTGGATACCTCTCCTTGCATCCCAATGAGGAAAAGGGTTGCCCTCCGAGAAAGGGGGAAAGCCCACACTCTACCCTGAGGGACATTATAGTCTTCGAGAGAAATTCCCTTTATAGAGGTAGCCGGTCCGTATACGTGGGGCCCTTGATCCCTTCCCTGGTTTTCCTGCCTGATTGGATCCCAATCCCTGTCATTCCACCCTCCTTTCCCCCCTCCCCTGTGACAGAATTACCGGCATCCTTTTTCCCTTTCGGAAAAATTATGACTTCCGAAGACCCCTTTGTTAGATTACATTACACAGTTTAGAAACCTAGTTTTCGATCTCAACTGGAGTGATTCCGCTTTTTGAGCCCTGTTTCGAGAAGGGCTCAGTGATGAAATCAAAGATCAGGTAGCCTGTACAGCCACCACTCTGGTGACCTTAGAGGAGATGGTCACTTTATCTTTACAAATTGAGGAACACCTCACAGAGCAAAGGCGAGGAAGTAAACGCGATCAGGGAAGGGGAATGGGCTGGTGAAGTCCCCAATTGCCCGTTACCTCACCTCAGACTTCATCCAAGCAGGAGCGCCCGGAACCTATGCAAATTTGAGTAATGCGAGGGCCTCTTAGAAGTGAGGAGCGGGAAAAATGCCACCAACTCCGCCTCTGTTTTTATTGTGGAAAGGCAGGGCATTTTTTGAGGGAATGTCCCTCAAAACCTTTACGTCCATCAGGGTCGGGAAATGCTGGGGGCCGGGGGAATGGAGGGACCTCCCGGTGACTGGCTGTAATTCCCTCCTGAAATCTGGGGTTTTTTCGTTACCCTTACCCCAACTTTTTGTCTCCCTTGCCCTTCAGTGGGAGACACCTCGATCCTTAGTGGTTAGAGCATTGGTGGATTCTAGAGCCTCGGGAAACTTCATGGATGCGGCATTTGCCGCACGCCATGGGGTTCCCCACCAAACCTGGACCTCTGTGGAGTTGGTCCAAACTATTGATGGATCCCCCCTTAGCTCAGGTCCCTTACAAACATGTTCTGGTCCTCTTAGGTGTACCATTGGAAATAATACAGAAATCCTTCAATTTGATTTCATTCCGTCCCCTTTGTTTTCCCTGGTTCTGGGTTTGCCATGGCTTAGAACCCACAATCCTTCTATAAATTGGGTCAGTCGGACCCTATCGTTGCCATCTTCAACGTGTCGCCTCCATCATGTCCCTTTCCCTTCAATAGGGATAACGGCCCCTACCCTATCCACCTCCATTAATGATCCCTGCATCCCTCCCAGTACGCTGATTTAGCCATCATGTTTAGTAAAAAGGAAGCCTCTGAACTCCCTCCCCATAGATCATTTTGGTGGCCCTCCCTATATAAGGACGCAAAACAATACGTCCAAGGGTGTTCAACCTGCTCAAGAACTAAAGTTCCCCAGCCTTACCAGTTGGGTTATTACAATTGACTGAGGGTTCTAAAGGTCCCTGGCAAAAGGCAGTCATGGATTTTATTGTGGGGCTTCCTAAAGCTGCTGGGTATGATTCCATTTTGGTTGTTATAGACTATTTCACAAAGATGGGACATTTTATTCCTTGTAAAGGACTACCTTCCGCTCCCGCTACGACTCGCCTTGTCCTCCATGACGTGGCCGATTACACAGTATACTCAAAGAAATCGTATCAGATAGAGGAACCCAATTTGTTTCTCGATTTTGGAAGGCGTTCTTCACCCTCTTGTGGGTTAAACTCCATACCACTACCGCTTACCATCCTCAGGCAAATGGCCAGGTTGAAAGGATAAACCAACACATAGAACAATATCTACGGTGTTTTTATACGTACTTACAAGAGGACTGGGTCAATCATCTACCACTTGCCGAGTTTACTTATAATAACGCTCCCAACGCCTCTTTGGGTAACTCACCATTTTTTGTCTCATACGATTTTCATCCCCCCCCTTTGCTTTCCAGAAGCACCCCTCACGTCTATACCTGCGGCAGGATCCTTGGTGACAACTATACAGAGAGCCCAATGAGCTGCCCAGCAACACCTACATAAAGCACGCCAACGTTATAAAATGGTGGCTGATAAACGGAGATGCCCTGGATCCTCCTTTCAGGTGGGTGATATGGTGTGGGTACGCCGCCATCATTATCCTTCCCTATGCCCTTCTGCTAAATTGGATGATGCATACTTTGGACCCTTTCCTATTACACATAAGCTAAATGCGGTCACTAATATGGTGGGATTTCCGGCCCATATGCGAATTCACCCGTCCTTTCATGTTTCCCTTTTAAAAAAAGCACAGACCCCTACCTATGCTATTAAACAAAATGTTCCAGCCCCCCCATTCTCCTCCCTAGTGGCTCCGAATACAAAGTACTGGCAGTTCTGGACTCCCGTATATTCGGTTCGCGCCTATACTACCTTATTGATTGGAAGGGCTATGGGCCCTCTGAACGTTCCTGGGAATTGGCCATAAATGTCCATGCCCCTCGCCTTATCAGGGGGTTTCACCTTCGCCATCCATCTAAACCAGGCCTTCGGACCTTGGTGGGGGGTGGGTGGGGCTTGGATGGGGGGTACTGTCAGGGCGCACGGTGCTGCAGTTTGGGTCTCGTTGCCTAGCAACGACCCAACATGTGGAAGCTCTGGGAAGGTNTGCTGCCTAACTGAGTCAAACCAATGGTGCATCTTGGCCCTCATTGGATATAAGGTGCTGCCTAACTGAGTCAAACCAATGGTGCATCTTGGCCCAGTATTGTCACAATCTGACATGGCAGCAGGGTTTCAAATACAGCTCTCCAGGGTCTCCAACAGAGGCCTCACCCAGGCATGCTAGCTACCTGATACCCTCCAGGATCCCCAGCAGAAACCTCACCCAGGCAAGCTATTCGAGACCCTCCAGGATCCCCAGCAGAGGCTTCACGCAGGTGTGTTACCAGAGATCCTGAATCGGAGATGCCTGGGATTGAAGTTAGGACTTTATACATGCAAAGCATGCATTCTACCATCTGAGCCATGGCCCACCTCTGGGTGCAACATGGCCTGTTTGTAGTCACACCATAATGCCCCACTATCCTACCTACCTACCTTCTTTCTGTCCTACTGTTTGAGATCTCTGATCAAAGCTTCCCATCAGAGATTCCAACACAGCAGAATTTGTTCAAACAGAACACCAGGTAGGCCTTTTGCTAGGCTCTGACAAACAGGGAGAGGGCAAAATTCTGAATGGGGGTGGGAGGAGGAAGCAAATATTCTAGGTTTACAATAATGCAACAGGTATTGTGCTATCGCATGAAATATCCATGTGTTTAAATGCCACAGTAAATTGGTTATGTACTAAAGCACATCCTGTACAGTTTAAGAGTAGCTTTGTCCACCTGCTTGTAGGCTTCTAGTTTCAAGGGTGCTTTAGACAACTTATTAATTACTTTTTAGCAGAAGTTGTGGGAAGGGCCAAACCTTGGCAGAAAGGGTCTACTCACTAGGGATGCGTAAACAGAATGCGGTTCGGATGTTCGGACGTTCGATCATTCAGTTCAAAACCCGAGTTTGGGTTCGGCTGTTCGGTTTGGTGGAGTTTGGTTTGGCCGAATTCAGCCGAACATCTGAAAATAGCGCTATCGATACCAAAATTGATACCAAATTTGAAGATTTATTTTCAGTATCGGTATCATTTGGCCCTGGGATCACCCCTGGTCTCCATCCCTGGTGCCAGGAAGTCTGCTCCTCAGCTGCCTCCGCCGTCCAGTCACATTTTCCCTGCCCAAAGTCACGTTTTTCCTGACCCCAAACTCATCCGAACTCACCTGAACATGACCGAACTGTTCAGCCATTTTCAAGTTCGGTTTGGACGCTCAGTTTGGACGTCTGAACAGACTGAGTTCAGACCAAACTCCGAACATCCGAACTGTGTTCACACATCCCTACTAGTCACCCTATAAAAGGGCACAACCAAATGGAGATGCTGGCCCTTGTCAGGGCGCACGCCACCGCAGTTTGGGTCTCGTTGCCTAACAACGACCTGACATGCGGAAGTTCTGGGAAGGTCGGAGGCGCCGCTGTGGGAGGGGTGGAGCTCCCCTGCACTTCGGGGACGCTCCAGTCCCCACCCACAGCATGTGGAGGGCAGTGCAGGACTCAGCGGCGGCTTGGGGTTCGGCCCTGAGTGCACCTGTTCTCAATCAGAGTTTTTCTATAAGAGTGACCGGCGGGGGTCGAAGCCTCTGCCGGTAATCATTCATGAGAGACTGGCCCCCATTGCTTCCTTGAGAACCTTCCTTGCCTAGCCTTGACTGAGAGTTTGGTGTTGAGTGTTTCCCTTCCCCCCTGCGAGAGTGAGAGTTGGTGAGTGTGTGTTACTGTGTTTGTTTGTATCCCCCCTTCATGAAAGAGAATGGTGGTGTTGTGGGCTATAGGTTACCTGTTCTCCCCTCTCCGTACCCGCTCTTCCCTCCCTGCATATCTCCCCCAAGTCCCTCCTTTGATAGCAAGTCCTGTCCTCCACCTCTCCCTCCTCCCTTACATTCCTTGTCATCTCCCCCCTTCCCTTTCCCCTCAGCCCCTTCCTTCCCCTGTCCCTCCCCTTCACTTCTGTTTGCACAGTGCCCAGGATCCTGTGTATACCCCTGAATGCCTGCCTCTTCCCCTCTACCCCTGTATTTCCTTGGGTCTCAGGGGCATTTGGCTACCTCTCCTTGCATCCCAATGAGGAAAAGGATTGCCCTCTGAGAAAGGGGGAAAGCCCACACTCTACCCTGAGGGACATTACAGTCTTCAAGAGAATTTCCCTTTATAGAGGTAGCCGGTCCGTATACGTGGGCCCCTTGCTCCCTTCCCTGGTTTTCCTGCCTGATTGGATCCCAATCCCTGTCATTACCCCCTCCTTTCACCCCTCCCCTGTGACAGCCCTTTAATGGGATTAGCACCAGCTGGAAGAAGGTGCTCATTGAGGTGCAGGTGCTGGAGAAAAGAATAACACCTAATGCTCACACTTCAGCTGGGCATGGCAGAGTCCACCCAGGATAAAGCTGAGCTGAGCTCAGTAAGAGAGGCCTGAGCTTGGAATGCTCTGCCTCAGTAAGAACCAGAGAGAAATTCAACCCTGCTCAGAGGGGTTGTCTGAGCTGGGGGCGGGTAGGCTGCATGAGTGAGTTGTGCCTGTCCCACAAAACTGTAAGCAAAGCGAACTCCTGAAGCTGTTTGGGAAACAGCTTCAGAAACTGAAGCCGATTAAAAGAGATTGTGGTATAGGCACCTAGACTGAGAAGGGACTGTGCCCAGTCAGGACAGCTAGAGTGGGAAGCCTATGCCTCACAGAGGTCTGAACTGGGGATACACACTGTATATAAATAGAAAACTGTTTAAGGTGGAGAACTATATTGTATATTGCATAAAGACTTGAGCTTGAAGATTTCCCATGAATGTGACTGTCTGGCCAGGATCCAGTTAAGACTTATCCTGGGCCTGACTGACCTTGTTACACACATCTTTCCTTCCTCTTGGCTATGGGATGACTTAAGGACTGTCATCTCTTTTGATTTTATTGAGACATGTTTTTGGGTACTTTCTTAAAGCATCAGGTGCTGGAATCTCAGCTTTCATTTTAAAAGCTAATTGTCCAGTTATGGAGTTCTAGAGAGCAACACCCTCCCCCCTTTTCTTGGTTCCAGCACCAAGGAGATAGGCCAAGTATCATGTTATCAAGCTCTCTTTATTTGTATACTGTATACTAGGGATGGCAATTTTGGTTTTGGATTAAGCAGGCTCCAGCAGAACCCTTGCTGTGGCATTCTCTGTGCTCCAGATAGCACATGTGCAAAATGGCTGCTGCCCTTAACCAAAATGGTGGCAACATCATTTTTGCTGCTGCCATTTTGGTTAGGGGCAGCGGCTATTTTGTGCAGAAGCAAAATGGCCCCAGCAGTCTTTGGGACAGGTGCAATCCCCCACAGCAGTGGTGGCACTTCTATCAAGCCCTCCGAGCCTGATAAGTATTAAATACCACTCCAGGGCCCTGGGGCACTGGGGAAATCTGGATCCCTAACTATGGATTGGGCTGCCCTTTTCCTAAATGGCACCGACACTGCCATGTCATTTTGGAAAAGGGTGCATATGCGCAGAATGGCCCGGTGGCCATTTTGAACATGCAGTTATATTTTTAATTTTTAATTTTTTTAAGGTTTTCAAAAATTTTAAAACAGAACTGTACAACAAACTGTATTTAAGCCCCCAAATTAACTTCAAACAGAACTGAAAAGAAAAGAAAAAACAAAACCAGAATTCTCTCCTGTGTCCCCCTGCTACCTCACACATAGAACAGGAGTCAGGCCCCAGGTTCTGGAATGAACTAACAAAAAAACAAATGAATGAACAAAAGCGAGTATGTGAATGGGACCAGATGTGATCTACTCCAGTCTGCCCGCACTGCCACCTGCTGCCACCACTCTCACCCCCACCCCCACCCCCAGGACTTTGAAAAGTCCCACCCTTCAGCCAGGCTTCTCTAAAGCAAAAGCACGGAGATGCAAAAAGCAGTCTGTTTGAATGGGCTTCCTCCCTGTCTCCATAAGAAGGGGGTGGGACCATGGAAGGGGTAGGGGTATATTTTGCTTTTGCCCTGGGCTCCACAAATTCTACAGTTGGCCCTGCCTGAGCCATCCAGGACTGACTGCCACTGCTCTGAAAACCCACGCCATTCATTCTGTTAATTCCTGGTTAAATCTGTGACAGCATGACTACCTGTTGGTTGTCACAAAAATATAGTAAAAAAGCATGTGGTCTAGACCAGCAAGTCTAAATAAGAATTAGAGCAATTGACTTTGCCTTTGAGGGTGTTAAAACAAGGAAGTTCAGAAGGAAGGCTCTTTTCCAGAATATAAGCATTAAAGACTAGGGATGTGCTAACAGAACGCGGTTCAGATGTTCGGATGTTCGGTGCGTTCGGTTCGAAAACCGAGTTTGGGTTCGATGGTTCGGTTCAGCCGAGTTCGGTTTGACTGAACTTGGCCGAACATTCAAAAACAACGAAACTGAAACCTAATTTTTGGCCCTGGAAAGACATTTTTTTCTGCCTATGAACTCATCTGAACTCATCCGAACATGACAGAACTGTTCGGTTGTTCGAGAGTTCAGTTCGGACATTTGGTTCGAACATCCAAACAGACCTAGTTCGGTCCGAACTCCGAACATCTGAACTGTATTCGCCCATCCCTATTAAAGACCTCCTTAAAGGCCTCTCATATCATTCTCCTTCCTTTAGTATAAAAGATTGCTTATCCCAAACTGTAGCAAGGCCTAAGTAGAAACATGAAGATGCAATGAAAGAGATTTCCTGAGACAGTTTTCTTTGTTTATACTATGCCACTTCACAAACTAGACACAGTATTAAAAACAAATCGCTCCATAGTGCAAAAAGCACCCAAACCAATGAAGCCAGGTTTCCTTCAAGGTTTTGTACCTGAAATCAGGCTTTCAATGTCGTGTCCAGTGTTCATACATCAAGGGCATGCAGAAGGGAAATCTTGATGGTTGCTGCACAGTTGTAAAACTCCCTTCCCTTGGAGTCTCACCAAAGCTCAAGTCTGAGCAGTTTTTGGAGGTGACATTAGATTTTTTTATTCAGCCAAGCATTTGGCAGGCAGGGACAGAGGTGTAGAAACTGGGGTAGGTTTTTCTTTTTAAAATTAGATTTATGTCTAAATATTTTAAATATTTGTATTTGTTGTGACCTTCCTTGAACCCAAGGGAAAGGATGGGATATAAATTTAACTAAGTAACCAACCAACCAATTATATAAGTAAATAAAAATGGCCAGGTAATCCCTCCAGATCGACCCACTTCAATAAAATTTTGGGCTCCACTTACATTTGGACTCCATGCCTATTGGACAAATGTTGTTGAAGTCAAAGTGCAGGATCCAAAATTATTAAAAGCGAGACAATGCTTTCAGTGTAAATGAATGAAACTTTTTAGTTACAAAAGGGGCCATATCCCCATTACAGGTATGCATATTGTTATGCAAGTTGGTGTCCCCCTATGTACCTTTGGGTTAGCTATGCCTTCATCAAATTTAACTAATATTGATGTGAGGGATCTAAAATTATTTAGAAAACACATGGTAACTGCATAGCCCTTCTTTCCATAAGATACCAGGCTGAAAACAGTAAGTTGCAGGCACACAATGAAACAGGATGCTTTTCAGCATTAAAGTATCTTGCTTTAACTTTAGTGAGAACAGCTGACACCATCAGATTTGAAGAGTTATTGTATTTTCCTGTCCAACTGTCTCTCTCAGGCAGTTTCTGTTCTTCCAACACATTCTCTAAAACAATTTAGGCAGGTCAAATAATTGTCACTCTTCAGGGGTATCCAAACCTTGTTGAATGCAGTCATTCTAGCACCAAAAAATAAGATCTTGGCAACAGAAATCCCACTAGAAATACTTATTTTCTGAGACAGTACTAAGTTTATGAGTCATTCGGAGTTAAATTGGGGTCTTGTTACTTAGATCAGTTATATAAATCAAGGTCAATTGTATCAATTGAAATGCAATGGGCACTGACATTTGTGTGAATTCCCCTGATCCCACTACACGTATTCTAATATAAAAGCCAGTATTTGTTCTTCTAGAACAAGTTGGGGGTGGGAGGAGAATGAGCATGATAGAAGGCATCCAACAGGATTCCTTGGAGAGGGGAGACTTGGTTTATAAGGGATAACTGTAGCAGATGAAAAGGGCGAGATTTTGCTCTTTGATGTATAAGTAGTATCCATGATACACAAAGCTAAGGGTTAAATTTGACCTTAAGGAGGGAATATTTATTTTGAGCTTGCTCTACACAGGCACTTTAGTCTCCAAATGATGTAAAGGCAGTGTGCAAGATTTCCATTCTCGTAAGGACATAATTGTTGCAGAACTAGTTCCTTTTCCCCTGCCTTAGAGAAAACTGGATTTCCTAGGTGTAGAAAAACGTGCAAGTAACTGTAATGGGTGTTTCTCTAAATTGGTTCTCTGTTGGAGGGTATGAAGAAATGGGCTTAACCCCCTCCCCTCTTTCATGTTCTTCCCCATTGCTGTGCTGCTGTGGAGAAGGAACAGTGGTGCTGAAAGAACAAGCAGTCACACGATACACACACCATGCGAGGAACAGACAAACAAGGAAGTGCTGAGGGGTGCTGAGGTACACATAGATAAAAATGAACAAGGAGATTTCCCCTAATCTGTGCAGAGAATCATCTCTTCCAGAGTAGGACCCTCCCTCTCTGGGTTAACCCCAATTCTTTGCCTTACCAACCTTTTCTCTCCACTGTAAACCCTGTATACATGTGCACAAGTAAGATTCAAGTAGTTAACAGGTAGCTACCTTTGAAAATGTGTTTGTTTGAATAAACCCTAACATGACTACTGTCACACAGAAATTCATGTAACAGCAAACATGCAGGAGAAATGTGTGTGTAAAAACACCCAATATATGAGAAATGGGGCATGACAGCTAATTTTACATTTTCCTCCAAAGACAACAGTTGTCAATAAAAAATTCTTTTCAACTTCAATAAACTTGAGTTGTGGACCTGGAAATATTTCACTTTCTATTCTACTAACAAGATCCCATTGAACTAAACCCATTTTAACCATGACCCATTTTAACGATGTGTTGTTTTTATGAATTATTCTGAAATAGAAAATGAGCTTTAAAAACTGAATGTAGCTTTTCTTCTCTTTTTTTCTCTAAAGGAATATTTATTTTATTTATTTATTCCATTTTTACCCTGCCCCTCTCATAAAGTGATTCGAGGCGGTTTACAATGAAATAAAAACAATTAATTCAATAAAATATATAAATACAAAAATACATACAAAATCACAAAAACACTCAGCAATAATATCTAGAATGTGCATACAAATTTACTCTCTCCCCAAGCCAACTAACCCATCCCACCCTCCCCCTGCCAAACACATGACGGAAGAGCCAGGTCTTACAGCTTCATCAGAAGATAAGAAGATGAGGGCTGAGGCGAACCTCCACCAGAAGGGAAGACCAGAGCAACGGCACTAAGGGTGGGACACCAGGGCAATTACTGGGTACCAGATTTACCGGATACTGGTTTTCAAAAAACCAGATTCCCGGATTAAATCCGGTATACCGATACTGGATTTATTCCATTGATTTTAATGGGGAACTGTCCCCATTGAAATCAATGGAATAAAAAAAATCCTCCCCCCTCCCCCTCCCAGGCTGTGTGGGTGGAAGGGGGGACACCCCTCACCCACCCTGCCCAGCCTGGATTTAAACAAAAAAATTCCCCTAAGTGAGTGTCTGACCCCTACTGCGGCTCTGGGCCGCTGCCGGCGATCCAGAGCCAGCCTAGCACCAGCGTCCAGCAGCAGCCGGTAAGTAAGTACCTGTATGATCCCTGGGGTGGGGTGGGGGTTTAACATCCCCCACCCCACCCCAGGGATCACCCTAAGTACTTCCCAGTTCCCAGGGATCGCCTACCTTGAGCTGAGCTCCGGGTGGCGGCGGTGGTCCAAAAGCTTCAGCGCCAGCTGTGGCTGCCGGCTTCAGGACGCTAGTAGGCCTTCCGGGAAACCTGGAAGTTGATGATGGATGACAGTGGCAAAGTTGGAGGAGTCTGAGACATATGAGCGGAGCCTCCTCGCCAGATGTAGTTGGGAGAAGGTGCCACTGGCCACAGTCAACACCTGGGAATCCAGGCATATCTATGAATCCAGGAGCACCCCCAGGCTCAGCACAGATGGAGCCGATGGAGGATGGATACCCCCAATAACAGCAGAAACGTCGTCACTGAGATCACTGGCCCCGCCTACCAGCATCACCTCTGTCTTATCAGGATTGACCTTCAATCGGCTCGACCTCATCTAATCCCCCACAGTGATCAAACACCAGGATAACAATGAGACAGCAGGAGATGGGTTAGATGAAAATGACAGATATAGCTGGGTGTTGTCCACATAGTGATGGCAGAGAACCCCCCAACTGCACAAGACTTCCCCGAGGGGCTTCATATACACAATGAACAATAGGGATGTGCAAACACCGGAGGGTTTGGTGTTCATCCTGTTCAGGGTTTGGCCCCCACGAAACCGTTCGGGTTCAGGCTGTTCAACCCAAACCTGTTCAGTTTCACAGAACCCATTTGGGGGCGAGGGGAACATGGTTTTCCTTCCCCCCTCCAGGCTGCACAGGTGGAAGGGGTGCTGGGGCTCACCTCCCCCTCCCCCCCCGCCCAGCCTGGTAAAAAATATTTTTTAAAAAAAATACCCCACCCCAGGGATTGACCTACCTAGTGGTGGCAGGGCTCTGGTCCTGGGTCTGGTGGTGGCGGTGGTGGTGGCAGTGGCGGCAGCGGTGGCAGCAGCGGCGGGTCCAGCTCTGGCGATGCTCCGGAGCGCTTCAGGCCTCTACTAGGCCTTCCGGATCACCTGATCCTGAAGGCCTAGTAGAGGCCTGAAGCACTCCGGAGCACTGCCGGAGCCGGACCCGCCACCACTACCACCACCAGACCCAGGGCCGGAACCCGATCTACCTGGTGGTGCCAGGACTCCAGACCTGGGTCTGGCATCAGCAGTAGCAGCGGCAGCAGGTCCATCTCTGGCAGCACTCCGGAGTGCTTCAGGCCTCTATTAGGCCTTCCGGGTCAGATGGGGTGGGTTGGTGTGGTTCTTTTGGCTTTTTTAAAAAACATTTTTTACCAGGCTCGGCAGGGTGGGGGAAAGGTTAGCCCTAACACCCCTTCCACCCACGCACTCTTGAGGGGGAAAGGGGGAGGGAAAACTGGGTTCCCCCTATCCCCTGCCCCCCGCCCGCATGGATTTGAAACCCGAAATTTGTTCAGCTGGTTTGGGCAGGGTTCAGGTTCGGTGTGTTTGCAAACAGCCCGAACACTGATCCCCCGAACTCTGTTTGCACATCCCTAATGAACAAGAGAGGGGACAGAATGGAATTCTGCGGTTCCAACATGATCAGCATGAGACAATAGCTCTGCAGTATTAAACATCTGGCTCTTTGAACTTCTGCACAGAACTTCTCACAGAACTTTTGTGTGTAAAAAGTTCTCCTGGTAAATTGCTTTGCTCCAGGCAGCTGTGGTCACTTGGTTTCCATGGCAGCCTGTCACGTCTACAGCGGCGGCTACATTAGGTTGCCTGAGGACAGTGTTTGTGTGAAGAATGCATCCAGGAACCACCTCAGGGCAGTGTGTGTGTGAAAAATGCATCTGGAACTTACTTGTGGATTTGTAAACCCAGAAGTTTGAAAAATCCGGAACTTTAAGGTGTGTGTAAAAATGCCCACTGTCTAATTAAACATACTTGGTGCTTAGCAAATAGGAAGGATAACAAGCAGACCATAGTCTGTGAAAGCATGAGAATCTAACTTAGAGGTGAAACAAACAACAGTTTATTTTTGTGAATATTATTTGCATATTCAGATAACTTGCCAAATATCCAAACAAAGAGTCATAAGCAAAATAAAATCTACATATCCATTAATTCAAGTATTTGTTTACTTCATCTATTTTGGTTATTTGTCACTTTGTTTTGGGACTATTTGGAGATTAGTATGTACTGAAACAAAGGGTGTTAACAACCATGCACACTACAGTGACACCTACATGTCTCGGGGGGGCCACTCCTAGCCAGGTCAGCTCGGGGAACAGATGGCACATTCCTGTGGCCTGACCCAGCTGGGGGGGGAGGGCGATGCACCACTGGCTGGCTCCACCCCTGCACTGCCCCCTTCCTTGATGGGCAGTCATGGCTGGCTGCCATAGTAACCCCCCAACCCAGACTGTATGGGCATGAAAACAGAAGCACCTGCCTGGTTCCACCTGCTTTGGCCCACCCGGGTGGATCCTGGGTTCAGACTGTGAGTTTGTTTCCTTCTGGGCCTATGGCCCAGCCTCCTACCCTGCTGGGGCCCACATCTGGTTGGTCCTGAACAGATATGTGGGTTTGGAGCTGGTTCAGGCAGGCCAGAGAAGACTGAACCAGACCAGCACCATGTTTGAAAACACCCAAAGTGACAGAACTATCCAAAGTAACCATTCCAAACCCAAATAACCACACTGAATATCTGAAACACAGAAATGAAGGGGAAACTAATAGCTCTTTGTGTCCGCTTTATTGGAAATGAACTCAAGTATCCCAGTTCATGACCAGATACGATATATGTTGCACATATTTATTTTGGCTCTAGAAAATAGAGAATTAAAGCTGAATTTCTTGGTAAAGTAAAATATCTTGATTATCCAGCTTTTCCACAAGTCACCTTGAAAGTGTGCTTAGCAGGATTACTTTCAAGTACAATGTTTCTGAAATAAATGAAGCTGAAATTGAGTAAAAGGCCAGTCTCAGGGCAAAACTCTCCTCTCAGATCAGCAGGATGGATATTGACACAGATAGTCTGTGTTGCTGCCTGTATGCATAGAATGAATACTGGTCTCTCAAGATACGACTGGTGGAGCCAAGGGGAACATTTTGCTGAAGGTTTATTTTCAGTTTTCTAGACACAAACATTTCTTTCAGTGCTGCTGCTGAAGACTTGCTTGCTAATTCCTGTTGGTACATGTTAAGACTTACGAGCTGAAACGATTGTTCACGGTGAGTCCCACTTTAGACTCTAGTCTAATGGCTGATTTTCTACATTCCCAATGATGCAGGAAACTTAACCAGGAAACTTTGTTCAGGATAATTAAGACAAGCCCTCAAACACTGAAAGAGGGTACTCAATAGGAAGGGAGCAAAGATGGAGTGTGTACTCCAGGATATGGGATGGATCCATTATCTGGATTTGAACTGATGTGGATAAGGAAAAAAAAATATCTGTGGTTAATATCCAGTATCGAGGATAGGTTGGTATATAACAAACATGGGCTAACTCGGAGTAAGTCTCTGCAGGATGCAGCTCAATAAGTCACTCTGTTTTGGGAGTTAGCCTCACATGTTCTTTATTTACATGTGCCCCAGCCTTATATGCATAATCTCTATATTTAGATAGTTCCTTTTACTAGGGATGTGTGAACAGAACAGGGTTTGGATGTTTGGCCATTCAGATGTTCAGTCCGAAAACTTAGTTCAGGTTCATGGGTTCGGTCCCGCAG
>QEPC01001577.1:644743-679071 GCA_003113815.1 Sphenodon punctatus
GAGTGGCTGCTTCTTGATGCTGGGTATAACACCTAAATCTATCTAATCTAATCTAAATAAATGAAACTATGGAGGTAAATGTGTGGAAATGGGTGAAATAGGAGGAGGATGGCAATGGATTGGGAGGAACATAAACTGCTGGGAGAAGGAGAATTCTGAAAATGCCTGCTGACATGATCAGTGGCTAGCTCAGAACAATATGGAGGGGGGGGGGAGTGCAATTACTTTTGTTACTTGCTGCACCTGCCTTACCACAAGCCCTATTGGCTCTGTGCAGCCTAGCACATGGCCAATCGGAGACTGCCAAGCCAGTGGTATGAGGTAAAGAGGGATGGTGATTGGGCTGGCTGGCTTCTAGTCAAAGCCTCTCCACCCCTCCTCAGCTGACCCCCCTCCCTGGGTCTGCCAGCCATGTTTTCCCCACCCAAAACCGCCCGAACTCATCCGAATGCAGACGAACTGTTTGGGGGGTTCGGCGTTTGGTTTGGCCATTCGGTTCGGCTGTCTGAACTGGCGGGTTCGGGCTGAACCCCAAACGTCCAAGCTGCATTCGCACATCCCTATCTTTTACACACAGTTCCGGTTTGGTGACTCAGAGATCCCCTGGATCAGTCCCTCATTTTCTAGCTCTGTCCCACTCTAGGGGAGAGCCAGCCTCCCTCTTTCTCTCTCTGTCTCTTCTCTACTTAGGGCGTTTATAGACGATCCCGCTTACAAGCGGGATTGTTAAATGCCGGCATTCCCCCGCCGCTTTTCTCTGTGTGCCGTGTCTGCTGTCCAGACACTGTGCAGAGTCTTTGTGCGCATGCGCACCCTTCCGCGCATGCGCTCAAGCCCAGGGAACCTGGAAGTGCGGCGTGAAGCCAGCACTTCGGGGATCCGCGTCTGAGGGGGCAGGATCGCCTGCCCCCTCAGACGCGGGGTAAGATCCTTCCTCGATCTTTAGACGAGCGCAAAGAAAGGCGGCTGATCAAAGGATCAGCCGCCTTTTTTGTCTCGTCTGTAAGCGCCCTTACAGTGTTTGTGGACCAGTCCCAGTCCCTCATGCAGTCCACCGACCCTTTTAGCACAGGCAAGTCCAGCCCTCCAACCCAGGCAGCACCTTCTGGGCAGGGTTTGCCTTTCTATTACTCTCTTTCTGAGGCAGGTCTCTCCTCTGCCATGCCCAAGCTCAGTTGCATTACTCCCGGAGCTGTCCTTCACTGTGAATAGCACCTAGAGCTTTGCTAGTACCTGCAATCTGGCTGGTGCTAGCTCCCCTAAAGGGCCCAAACTCCTCTGAGGCTGTGCCCTCCTACATGGTGGTTATCTGATAGTGATCTGGTAACCATGGAATTTAACCATTGAACCAGATACTGTATATTATCATTTACTGAATTACCATTTACCAAATTACAGCGTTACTGCTTGCCACTGTATATTACTGTATAACTAAATCAGTCCAGACAGAGGGAGGAAGTTAAAAAATACACAATAAAACAGTAATTAAATGGTAACATGGTAAATAGTAATGCAGTAAACTGTAATCTAGTTAACTGGAAAACTGCTGGATATTAAACTGGATGATACCATTGGTATTTGCCTGGATAGTGGATACTGCTGCAGATACCACAATATCCAGCCAGATACCAGATACTAACAGTTACTTGTTTCAGCTCTAATTGGGATCCTGCCCTATTTTCCCCTCATGTTAAGCCCAGCTCTTAAGTGCCCCTTCCCCAATTCTTATCCAACCTGTGAAGCTTGTTTTAATTTTCAATGAGTTCCACAGGAGGAAAAAGGTTCACCACTCCAGGTGTAGTGGATAGGACCCTGAGAGTTAAAGCGATGACGCTCTATTCCAAGCTTAGCCACCAAGCTTAGTGTGATATTAGGTAAATTGATTCACCTCTCTGTCCCTCTATTTCCCACCTTCTGTCTATCTTGTTGATTAGGCTGCAAAGTCCTTGAGGCAGAGCAAACTGTTATTTTGTTTATTTAATGACATATGTCTGTGAGGAGTGCTATCAAAACAATTCACAACAAGGTAAAAAGAGACATGGGGAGGCAGTTGGGGAATTGAATAGGTAGCCTAGAGGGAGGTTGTGGAAACTCCTTCCTTGGATTTTTCAGCATCTTTCTATGATGAGCTAGGATAAGGGTGGGTATATCTTGTCTTGAAGTAGAGGATTTTATTTATTTATTTATTTAATGATTAATACCCCTCCCCATCCAGCCTCACGGCAGCTCAGGGTGGCTTACAAAAGTTTGGGTTAGACTAGGTGACTCTTGAACACAGCTACTCAGTGAGGAGGGGCAAAAAGGACAATTTCCCCCAGATGTCATACAAAAGAGGGTGCTCAGTGAAATAGGAATGGAAGTTTGGACATACTGGATGGTGGAATGAGAAGGTCCCACATGATACTCTTCCCTGGGCCGCCAAAGAACCTCTGGGTGGCTCTGTTCTTAAGGTTCTTTCCAACCTATGCCTTGTCCAAGGGGTCAACTAGAGCAGTAGTTTTCAACCAATGGGTTGGGACCCATTGGTGGATCTTAGGAGGGTTCCTCAGTGGGTGGTTAAGGTGCAGGGACCAGGGTGGCTGGTGGAGATGCATTGTTTCCCCTTCCATGTCCCCTCTTGCTGCTTGTTCTGATCTGTTGTGCAGGTGAAGGCTGGGGGCAAGATAGGGAGAACAACAGGGACATGATCTCTTGTAGCTTCCCCACCTCTCTGGCTCTCACCTCCTGCTGCTTCCAGACACTTCAAGCAGGCTCCCTACTATCACTGCTGTTGGTATCAGCCTGGCTGATGCCAGTACCAGAATTGCGTTTCCTTCTTCCCTCTCTTCTTTGCCTCCATCTCTCCTTCCCACTCACTCTGCTCCCCTGCTGCTGCTGCCACCTGGTCACTTTTGGTTGTGGATTTTTTTTAAGGAGGGTCCGATTTTTTTAAAAAATTTTTTTTAATGTTTGATTGGTTTTGCCCACAAAAATGTTGTGAACCACTGACTTAGAGAATCAACTGCCAAGCTGGGACACAGTGCCCAAGATCCTACCAAGATTCAATAAATATGGGCTCATACTTGCCTCAGACTGGGTTGCCGTGTTACAGCTAGATTCAGGCATCGGTTATGTTCATAGCAGAGCTAAGAGATTTACTTTCCTGCTTAAGTAATAGAAAAACCAAGAAGAGACAGCAAGACTTTCCCTTTTTAAATGATGAGCTTTCCTGTTTGCAAGATTCCAAAATGACTTTTTTCTGCCTTCTTAAATATTAAATCCGAAGGTACCAAGCAACTTGCCAAAATTTTAGCAACCCTATACTGACAGACGAGAAATATTGCAGAATGCGCCCGGCTCCCTTTGATCTATGATTTATTGATGTACAGTATGAAATATTCATTAAAACAGACTGCTGGTTCTCATTGATTTGTCATGTTTTTAATTCATATTTTAACACATTAATAAAACTGACACTATTAATTATTTTTTTCAAATACCAAATATATTTGAGATGTAAAAACCGGCTAGGATTATGTTTGATATTAAACTAGCAGGAGGAACTGGTTCAAGCAAAATACCATTTGCTGTTCCATGGGACTGAGATTCTATAGCTCAAAACAAATCCCTGGTCTCCTTAACTACTTTGAAAAAGCCATAAATTACAAATGCAATCTTCACTTAGAAACACTCATAATATTAAACTCAAGCTGCCTTGGCATCTCATGAATATTCATGTTTAGTAGTCTTAACTTTGGACATGGTTATCCATTCTCAACTGTCTCCTGGATGAAGGTCTCCCTTATATCCTCTCACAACTTCCTGTTCTCAAAATTTATTTGTTTATTTATTTATTTATTTATTAATCACAGAGCAGCCACAAGCATCTTTCAGCCATCCATCTGGTATCTGGCCTCTTCCTTGGTCTTTTCTCTCTGGGTAATTTCAGACGTTATGAAATCGTTGCTCACCACAGGGAATCCCAGTGGATTTCCTGTGGTGGCAGTGATCACGGTAATGTCTGTTTGATCCCCGCCAGATGTTCACCACGGTGAATTTCTGGCGGGGATCAAAGCTAACCTCCGGCTGGCCAGAGGTCCAGAACCGTGGTTAGATTGGCCACAATCCAAGATGGGGCTGGCAATGGCGATTCTGCACATCTGCTTGCCAACCCCGTCCTGGAATCAGGCCCCAACTACGGGACGGGGTCTGACGCAGCGGCCTGATTGACTGCTACACCCGCCAATCTCCCTATAGGTGGGAGGCCAAGGGAGCATGGGGGGGCAGGGCTGTGAGGCTGAATGTAGTGCTGCACAGCCCTCCCCCCTCCCCATGCATCCCTGCCCCCTTCTGGACCCCTGGTGCTTTCCATTGGTTTCAATGGAAAACACATTTTTGGCTGTTTTTTTCCCCATTTTCATTATATTTGAGTGACACTTGGCTTGGTTATACCACAAATGGAAGGCATTGTGTGTAACCAAATTCCAAAATGATTAAATAAAGAAATCCAATTTTAGAAGTAGTTGAATTATATTATTTTGCAAAAATCTTCATATACAGTCCTGGCTGTACCTTCTTTGTCTCACATTTAATGTAGCTGAAACTTGGCAAGTTTATGCCCTTTCCTATATTTACTATCTCTGCCAACTTTCAGAAGAATTGGATAAAGGGTCCTGGTGGTATAAGCAATTAACTTATAAATGTATATCTGACTGTAATAACTTTATAGTCCAACGAATGTACATGGAATTTGGCTGGGCTGTATGTCACATCTTCACAATCAACTCTGACAAATATAAGAAAGATGTAATAAAGGGTCCCACTTTTATATGCCTGCTCAGCATATGCAGAGAAGGAACCTATGCCAGGGATTCTCTTACATGTCAGTGTTTTTGATTCCCATTGGTTTCAATGGAAAACACATTTTTAGCTGTAACGTTTTTATTTTTCAGTATATTTGGATATAACTTGGAAGGATTATACCTCCTTATACCTTGGAAGGCATTGTTTGTACCAAATTTCAGAAAGATTGGCTAAAGGAATCCAATTTTATAAGCAGTTGAACTATGTTATTTTGCAAAAATCTGCATATACATTCCCAGCTGTAACTACTTTGTCTCCCATCTAATGTGGATGAAATTGACTAGTTTATACTCCTCTCCAAGATTACTATCTTTGCCAAACTTCAAAAGGATTGAATAAAGGGTTCTGGTGGTATAAGCAATTAACTTATAAATGTATGTCTGACTATAACATCTTTGTAGATAAACCAGTGTACATGACATTTGGCTGGGCTGTATCTCACATCTTCACAATCAACTCTGACAAACATCAGAAAGATGTGATAAAGGGTCCCAATTTTATATGCCTGCACAGCATATGCAGAGAAGGAACCTATGCCAAGGATTCTCTTACATGTCACAGTGGTATAAGATCTGTTTGTGATGCCAATTGGTCAGCAGAAATGTCAACCAAATATCCTCATTCTGTGCTGTGACCATCCCAACCTCTCTCCCCCACTTGTTACTGGGAAGTCAGAAGCATCTATTTAGGAAAGAGACAATAGAGATTCTCTTATGTCCTCTGTCACAGTGCTGCAGGATGTGATTGTGATGATAATTGACCAGCCTGGATGTGTAAACCATGTCTCCAGATTGCTGGGATGCTACCCCCAAAGTCCCAGTTATGTCCTTTCTATACCTGCCTCAGGGCCGCCTCCTATGCCCGCTTTGAAGCCACCACCAATAGGTCATGTAAAGCTGGAAGCATGCAGTAATTGGACAATGAATGTATCTGTAAGTCTGTTGGGCTGATACCCATCCTCCCTCCTACAGACTTCCTCCCCTGCCATGCCAGGTGCCTGCCTCTGACTGGCACTGCATGTGCTGCTATTTATCTGAATAATGGTTTTCAAGGAGATAACTTAAATTGCTTATAAAATTGGGGACCTTTATCAAATGGTCCTGTAGTTTGATAGTGATGACAGAGATGGTATGTGATACATTCCTGCCAAATGTCTTGTAAACAGGATGGAATATAAAAATGTTACAGTTGGAAATGCATTTTCAAGTTAATGTCTTATACCATCAGGATCCTTTGTCCAATCTTTGATATTTTGAAAGTTTAGTAATTTTTGGGAGGGTCATAACCTTCCCAGGTTTTATGCAAATTAGATCAAAGATAAAGAAATTGTAGCCAGGAATGTGTATGCAACTTTTCTTAAAGTTACAACATTCAGTTGCTTCTAAAATTGGTTCTCTTTATCCGATCTTTCCAAACTTTCGAGAACATATTGTCCTGCATTGGGGTTACAATCTTCCCAAGTGCCATCAAAATTGAGTAAAAAATTTTAAAAAACAGAAATACGTTTTTTCCACATTATTTTGAAAACTAAACTTTGTTTTCATTTTTGTTATTTTTATTCTTAGTTTTCATTTTTACAATAACTAAAAATAAAACTTAATTATTCATTTTCATTATCATAATAAAGAAAACAAAGTTCAGATCCCTAACAGAAAGTTGAATAATGTTCCTCATATATTGTAATCTCTCTGGACCAGAGACTGTTGAAAAACTTTCCGCTGACAAATAGTACAGGGCAAAATAGGGATCTTATCTTACAAGGTTGACTCTACCTAACTGAGACACTGATAACTAGGATAACTATTTAAAATGGGGCAGTAATCTGTGTATGGTTCTCCACAATGCTGTGTATGACATTTCATTAGTATGTCATTTCATTTAATTGAGATGCAGCATTTTCAAATGATGAATGGAAATGGCTTTTCAGAATTATTCCTTTGTCCTGGATATTGCAAATGGCAGACCAAATCATATAGGATGATGGAATACAAGCTGTACATTCCCTTCTGAGGAAAGCGGAAAGGGAATTTCAATCCGAGGCAGCCGAGTCATGGAAAAAGCACACCATTGACTTGCATTGCAGATGAGCATTTAGGGTACATTTCTTCTGCATTAAAGTCAGTGGCAAAATTCCCATTGATTTGTGGAAGACTGTCCTGTTAACGTTTATTCAAATGCGATTTAATTTTGTTACTTTTCTTTTTATTTAGAAATAAAAAGAGCAGTTAAACTACTACTTCAGTCCATGTTGTAAATGATGTGTATGATATAATAGTGACAAAGGCTGTCTCACCTTAAACTGGGACCGGTGCTAATCTGAGATATTCTTACATCTCTCAAGATGTCCTGGCATAGAAACATCTAGTTTAATAATATATTGGCAGATTGGGGGGGAGGGGGGAGAATTTGTGAAAACAACAACAAAAAACCCTTTGTGAATGCTACTAGTGAGGGACTGGTTTTTTTTGTCCATACAGGACCACTCACCATCCATGTGTCCAGCTGCTTGTGTGAAGGTGGGGCCTGGGGAAGCACGCTCCCATGATCCATGCACTGGCCACTCATGGCCACACATGGAGCACTCCCCCAGTATCTAGAGTGCCTTGTGCAGAGCAAGGCCTGGGGACAGGCTCACGCCTGTGCCAGCAAACAGACCCACAGTCCTGCTGGAAGTTCCCTGAGGAGCTCTTAAAAGACACACATGTGAAATACAACACTGCATTGGCTCAAAGCACAACAAAACCCTGCGCGATGCATCATGATCATCATCATCACTTTTAATTTATATCCCGCACTGTCCCAACAAATTAGCTCGAGGCGGTTCACAATAGTTCCTGAGTTAACATCCCACACAGGGGGACCCAGTACAATAATACATTATAACAATACAGCAAAAAAAACCAACTACCCCCCACATATCCATACAAAACAATCTATTCCATCATTATACGCAATAATAACCAACCCCAATACATTCTGCTGGTGCTGTCTCAATGCCGTGCCCCGCTTACACCAGGGAGACGGCTCCATATACTACTTTCTTTTCTCCCCTGTTGCCACCAGGGGATGTCCTCCATCTCCACCCCTCTCTCACTGGGTGGAGAACTCCCAACCACCTTCACCAACAGAACACTTACATCATTTCTCCCAAGAAATACCCCCTCCACCCCAACCTCCCGGCCCAGTCAAAGGGCATGGTCAAAGGGCATGGTCAAAGGGCATGTCCTTCAACCCAAGCCCCCAGCATGTGCCTCCGTCTGCCCCCGGTGCTATGGGGAGCGGCCCAAAAATTGCCTTCCCCAGACTCCACCCCTGCAAGGATGGGAGGAGGAGGAAGGAAGGTCACACAGCCCACAGCGGACAAAAGTGGAGCACCCCTCCCCCTATACCAGATTACATTCAGGTCCATGTCCATGGGGGGGAAGAGCTGATGGTACCTGCTCCTGGTCCACCAACTCCACCATCCTGCACCTCGGGCTCTGCTGCGCCACCACCTCCATTCTCCCTCTGACCGCCCCCAGTGCTATGGGGAGTGGCCCAGAAGTTACATGAGAAAAGATCTAATACCATGGAGGACAACAACTTGGATGGCAGTTTCCTGCATATCCCACACAGTAATATGCACCTCTGTTGTAGCCCAGAACCACCAGCAACGGCAGTGGCTGCACCAGCTCCTGGGAAGGAAGGGGTTACTGGCTTCATTATTCCATGGTGTCTGGGGCTGTGTGTCATGGCAGAGGTTGGGAAGTTGGGCAGGGATTAGCGTGGGGGATGCTGCCAGGTGTGTGTGTGTGGGGGAAATGACCCCCCATGAATTGTTTGCACAGATGCTCCATGGTGGAGGGAGTGCATAGAGTCTGCCTGAGTGGGTGCAATGGACACCCAGGGATACACCCATTAGAATTCTTCCCCACTCACTCCACCCCACTCACCCTGCCGCCATGCCATTCAGCAAACACAAACCCCCTCCCCAAGCCTTGCTTGTTTAAAAACATCCCATGAAACCAGCTGCAAAGCTCCCATACGTCCAAATTTAAAGATGGCCTCAATCTCACAATCAGATTCCTCATGGGGGAGATTCATAAGCATGTGCCAAGTCCCACTGAAACTAGTAGTTTACAACAATGAGAGGAGGACAGATTTACTGAGCAAGACAGAGAGCACTGGAAAGTCATCACTGATGTCCTCATTTTTGCTCATCAGGTGTGGTGGGCACCCAAAGGTGTCAGGGGCAATGGCCCTCCTGCCCTTCCTATGCCCCCCTCTGCTTACCTGCAGGGCCAGTGCTGCAGCAGAGTGCTGTGTGTGGCAGCTGCGCTGGACTGAAGCAATTTATGACCCTCCACGGGTCATAGAACAGTTAAAGGGGCTCCCAGCAGCAGCCGCTGCTCATTTTCAGGCTGGAGGGGGGAAGCTGCGCTGCTGCACATGCAAAGCATTTTGTAACTTGTGGCCAGGTCCCAGCACAATCAGGGGTGGGGCCTGGCTGCAAGAGAAGCAGGTGGAGTCCCATAAGGGACAAAAATACATAGAACACACTTGGGTCGCTGGGGGGAACCGTCCAAGTGTGCAAATGGCCAATTGCAATTCCCCATTTTAGCCACTAGGGGGCATTTCTTAATAGAGCCCTATGGGCTCAATTTTAAAACGGCACCTGGATGCCATTGTAGGAGCCCAGACGAGATGTGCGGCTGCGCAAGGTAGGAGGGAGTGGGATCTGGGGCTCTGAGTCAGGGAGGGACAGAGATTTGCATGGCTTTCCAGGTTTGGTCCCAAGGGACTCCGACTACCTGTCTTTTTTTGTCTTGCTGCTGCCAGTGAAGTCAATTGGTGGTGAGTGAACTGATTGGGGGGGGGGACATTGAGGTAAATGCTGCTGGGGAAGGGGGAGAGTGGTGGGACTCAGGGAGTCTGTCTGGGGAATGGGGCTGGGGNGGTGCTTGTGCACATGTTGGGAATGGGGCTGGGGGGGTATGTTTACCCTCCAGCTGCTGCTGCAGCTTCTCCCCCCGTCCCCCTCACCTGGCAGTCCCGTGTGCCAGGGTGCTTGTGCACATGTGGGGAATGGGGCTGGGGGGGTGTACTGGGAGACAATGGGGAATGAGAGTGGGGGAACTCAGGGAGTCTGACTGGGGAATGGGGCTGGGTGGGAGGGGTGCATCGGGAGACAATGGGGAAGGGGGTGCACTGGAAGACAATGGGGGAGGGGGCTGCAACAGAGATGTGAAGTGAACCATGTTTGGGGGGACAAATGGAACTCCTCGATGCTGCTTTTGTGGTGTGCTGAGGTGGCGTAAGATACAGTTTCAGTGGTTTGCTTTTGCTTGTTGTGTGTTTGCCGGTGCACTGTTGGTTTCCTCCGTCCTCCACCAAGCATGTGCAAAGGCCATGGCCATTTTCTGGGGCCACACTGGCCATGGCTACCCTTGGGTAAAATTGGTCCCTTTCCTGTTTTACATGTAAATTGTCGGTTTTTTGTTTTCCAGGTGGGGGACCTAGGGGCTTAGATGGAAGGAAGGGTTTCCAATCCAATCTTCACTGGAATGTTCGTTGTCTTTTAAAATGGCCCCACCCTTTGCAGTTTGGATGGTGGGATGTTGTGGCAGGCTTTTTCACTAATGGCTAGTCCATTTTGTGAATGTGTGGGTCTACTGATCGTAGCTATTCTTTTAAAAAATGGTCCCTCCCTTTGCTGTTTCACTGCTGCTCCCTGCTGCTGGAAAGTAGTTTATGGCCTCTCTGCTTGTGGCTATGTGATTTTGAGGATGTTGCCTAGGGTTTTGTTGAGATACAGAAATGCATTGTTTAAATTTGGTTTATCCAGCTCCAGGCCGCGTGCAAAATATACCCCCTGACCTGATCTTACTGGGCATGTCTAGGCTGCTGTTTTGATGGGGCTGGTTTAGTGACAACACAGGCATGAAATTGGCCAATGTTTTTAACAAGGGCCTGTGTGTTTGGACAGGCATTTGGCTGCCGGGGATACAGTGTAGTTATTGGGGATGCTGGTCTCAATGGGCCCTGTTTGCTGACAATGCAGCTCTGAAACTGGCCCAACTTTAAAAAAAGACCTGTTTGCTTGGACAGGCATTTGGCTGCTGGGGATAAGGTGTAGCTACTAGGGATGCTGGTCTGACTGGGCCCAGATTGCTGGCAATGCAACCCTGAAACTGACCAAACTTTTTAAAAAGGCCTGTTTGCTTGGACAGGCGTTTGGCTGCTGGGGATACAGACACTGTAGTGTAGATACTTTTTTCTATCCAGTTTGTCTGGGATCTGGCATGATTCCACACCTCGCCTCGCTCTCCTTGTGAACAGAGGAGAAAGTAGGGATCACGACAGAATAGAAGACTGCAGACAACAAGGAGACCCATTTCCCCATCCCCCACTGAACCCATCTCTTCCACGTCCTCTTCTCATGCACCAAAACCAAACCCTTTCTCTCCTACTTCTCCTCTGTCCTGCCCTTTTCTTCCCTTTTCTTCTCTTCTGATTCGACTTGTTGCAGGACAGGGAGTTAACTCAGTCCTCCCAGTTCTCCAAGTCAGAAGGAAGGCTTGTCCCAAAGCCTACACCTTCAGGAGACTACAGGTGGCCAAGGATGCCATGAAAATTGAGGATTTGAGGGTTCAGGATAAAGGAAGGCGATGGCAACGTGATCTATTTTTTTAACCTACTATGGGTAATTTGGACCCAGTGGGAAAGAGAGAGTGGACAGGACCCCAGTAAGAGGGCTCTCTATCCCATGGTGGCAGTGCTTCACACAGCAGCGTTCCCAACGTTAACTAATTTTATGTCCAATCCAATGTTAACCCTGGGAACTCCTTGCTGCTGGGTTAACCCTGGGAACTCCTTGCTGCTGCCTGCTGGGTTATATCACGTCACTGGCCTACCATTGCCCTGGCTCCAACTACCATTGCCTTGGCTCTGCCTACTGTTGCTCTGGCTCCACCCCTAGGCCCGCTGGCAGCAGGTTCAACCCGTCCACTGCCCCACCAGCTGCCCCTATTGCTCACCCAAGCTATTCTTTCCCTTAGCATGAGTGGCTTAGCTTCTCTTTAATATGCTGAACTTTAGAGGACTTATCTTCTTCTACTTAGCTCACAAACAGGGAGCAACTCCCTGAAGTGAATTTTAAACCACTGCTGGGAATTAACGTCAAGAACCATAGGCAGCAGTCTGTAGCTTGAGTGGAATAAGAGGCACGTTATACAGGACTATTTGGTCCCCTCAAGGAACCACTGAAAGACCATTAGAAAGACCACTAAACTCATTTTCAGGAACGAATGCAAACTTTTTTCTTGAAATTTAAAATTGTTCTTGCCAAGACTCTGGATTCTGTCTTTGTCCAACACCCAAGGACCCCCTTCTAAGACTGAATATATAATAGATGCTTTTTCTGCTAGAAAGAATATCAACCATATGGTCTCTGTCCACTAGATGTCACTATCTTAGGGCCACCCTTTATGCCACACTATCTTCCTCTCTTTTGGGAGAATTCGTTCAGCCCTTGGGTGACTTATATAAGGAGCTGCCTGAGTCAGACCAATAGTCCATTTTAGCCCAGTATTGTCACAATCTGACATAGCAGCAGGGTTTCAAATCCAGCTCTCCAGCAGAGGCCTCAACCAAGTGTGCTATCTGAGACCCTCCAGGATCCCCAGCAGAGGCTTCACCCAGGCATGCTACCAGAGATTCTGAATCAGAGAAGCCAGGGATTGAACTTGGAACCTTATACATGCAAAGCATGATGTGCTCTACCACCTGAGCCACAGCCTACCCCTCAGATTTACCAGCTTGGCTCCATCATCAGAAATGGGACCTCTCCAGTGCATGCCTGAAGTACCAGAAATGTTTCTCCCTCGACATCCTATTGCAGACTGCTCAGGCTTCTGGGATTACCATTCTTGGAGCCCCAGAATGGGGTTGAACTAATAGTGAAGGACTGGCTACTTGTCACACCGCAGCAGAATCAATGCAAAGCCCTGGCTATTCTGTGCTTTTCTACCATTTTTTTCTGCCCCTGTCATTTCAAAATCCATCCATGTTTTCTAATAATTTAGGAGCTCAACTTTTTGGTATTGATTTATTTTATGGTAAAATAGCATTTCAGCTGACCTTTAAAATTGAACAATCCATGGTTCAATTGTTCCTGAAGCCTTTGCCATTACATTAATTATGGAACACTCTTTGGGTCCATTTAGCAACTGACCTCAAGTTGGAATTTCTGCCATCCTGTTGTAGCTGCTGCTTTATTAACTGTCAGAGATCACTGCTGCTGCAGTTCAAAAGGGACTGAGATCCTGGGTGAGATTTAAAGAGATTTGTAAATGCACGGGTTGGGGGACTTTAAAAGACAACAGAATACTGAGAAAAAATAGATTTTTTTTTTTTTTTTTTAGGACAAGTTCAGAATACCCTAGTTTTTCCATGCTTTGTGCCTTCCAAAATAGAATGGTTTTTTAACTCCCAATTTACAGCAGAGTCCTCAGGATGTGCAGCCTGGTCGATAGTCTTAGATTTGGACCTGGGACACCAATGTTCAACCTCATCATAGCAATGAACTGATTGGTCAACCACCATCAAGTCACTATCTCTCAGTCTCAGTTACCTCACTGTAAAGTGATGATGATGATGATGATGATGATGAATAAAATAAAATAATAAAATAATAATAATAATAATTATTATTATTATTATTTTTATTATTATTATTTATTTTGATTTATATCCCACTTTTCCCCATAGGTTCAGGGAAACTCACACCCTACCTTCCTAACCCTAACCCTGCCCACCAAAAGCCCAGCCAAATAAATAGGTCTTGCACCGCCTTCTGAAGATACTCAGGCTCTTCAGATAATGACCCACATCACAGGAGCATTGTGAAGGTGGAGAAGATTTTATTATTGATTTTATTATTTGATTGTGAGCCGTCCGGAACCTTTGTGGGAAAAGCAGCAGACAAATCTAAATAAATACTCAATTTTTACCCCACCCTTCCCTCAAAGTCTCAGGGTGGCTTTCAAAATGTATTACAAGTATCAATTAATTACTAATTACTAATTATTAATTATCATCAAGCATTTATATAGCACAGGAAATGTACCTGGTGATTTACAAAGTAATTGAATAGACACGGTACCTGCCCTAGGGCTTGAAAGCTGAGAGATGGGGATGCAAGGTCCCATGTGCACGCGCTTGGCTTGGTTACATCACGAATGATGGATGGCTGGTCCATGTGGTGAGGATATTAGCACACAGACCTCAGTCAACAGATTGTACTGGATGGAGGGTATCAGCAAGAATTAGGTGAGGGGAGCAAGGAGTCGGGGAGGGCAAAGCGGAAGAGGTGGGTCTTAGGGAGGGATTTGAAGGTACGAAGGGAGAGGGTGAGACGGATATGGGCATGGAGGGAGTTCCAGGTGTGTGGGGCAGCTAGAGAGAAGGGACAAAGGATGTTAGGGGAGTAGGGGAGGCATGGGATGGTGAGAGAGGGGACAGAGGAGGAACAGCTGTCTCTTATACACATCTAGATGTGTATAAGAGACAGGTGTGTGTGTGTGGGGGAAATGACCCCCCATGAATTGTTTGCACAGATGCTCCATGGTGGAGGGAGTGCGTAGAGTCTGCCTGAGTGGGTGCAATGGACACCCAGGGATACACCCATTAGAATTCTTCCCCACTCACTCTACATGTATGCTGTCTCTTATACACATCTAGATGTGTATAAGAGATCCATGGTGGAGGGAGTGCGTAGAGTCTGCCTGAGTGGGTGCAATGGACACCCAGGGATACACCCATTAGAATTCTTCCCCACTCACTCCACCCCACTCACCCTGCCGCCATGCCATTCAGCAAACACAAACCCCCTCCCCAAGCCTTGCTTGTTTAAAAACATCCCATGAAACCAGCTGCAAAGCTCCCATACGTCCAAATTTAAAGGTGGCCTCAATCTCACAATCAGATTCCTCATGGGGGAGATTCATAAGCATGTGCCAAGTCCCACTGAAACTAGTAGTTTACAACAATGAGAGGAGGACAGATTTACTGAGCAAGACAGAGAGCACTGGAAAGTCATCACTGATGTCCTCATTTTTGCTCATCAGGTGTGGTGGGCACCCAAAGGTGTCAGGGGCAATGGCCCTCCTGCCCTTCCTATGCCCCCCTCTGCTTACCTGCAGGGCCAGTGCTGCAGCAGAGTGCTGTGTGTGGCAGCTGCGCTGGACTGAAGCAATTTATGACCCTCCACGGGTCATAGAACAGTTAAAGGGGCTCCCAGCAGCAGCCGCTGCTCATTTTCAGGCTGGAGGGGGGAAGCTGCGCTGCTGCACATGCAAAGCATTTTGTAACTTGTGGCCAGGTCCCAGCACAATCAGGGGTGGGGCCTGGCTGCAAGAGAAGCAGGTGGAGTCCCATAAGGGACAAAAATACATAGAACACACTTGGGTCGCTGGGGGGAACCGTCCAAGTGTGCAAATGGCCAATTGCAATTCCCCATTTTAGCCACTAGGGGGCATTTCTTAATAGAGCCCTATGGGCTCAATTTTAAAACGGCACCTGGATGCCATTGTAGGAGCCCAGACGAGATGTGCGGCTGCGCAAGGTAGGAGGGAGTGGGATCTGGGGCTCTGAGTCAGGGAGGGACAGAGATTTGCATGGCTTTCCAGGTTTGGTCCCAAGGGACTCCGACTACCTGTCTTTTTTTGTCTTGCTGCTGCCAGTGAAGTCAATTGGTGGTGAGTGAACTGATTGGGGGGGGGGACATTGAGGTAAATGCTGCTGGGGAAGGGGGAGAGTGGTGGGACTCAGGGAGTCTGTCTGGGGAATGGGGCTGGGGNGAGAGACAGTGGCGTGATTTAAGGTGGAGGGGAAGGAGCCAGTAGAGAGGGAGAGGTTGATGCTGTGCAGGAGGGAAGAGGTGACAGTGGGAACAATGGAAGTCAGGAGGTGGGGGGGGTCAAGGGGGCAAGTGGAAGGGTTGGAGGAGGAGAGCAGGGAGGAGTTTTCCTCAAGGGAGGTGGGAGGGAAGGAGGACAGGGCAGAAGGAGGGGGAGGAGGGAGATGGGAGTGATTAGGAAGAGGACAGGAGTGGTAAGCAATGTCGAGACAGATTTGTCTATCTTGGAGGTGAAGTACGAAGCAAGATCCTGGGCAGAAAGGGAAGAGGGAGAAGGAGGACAGGGGGGCTTGAGGAAGGAGTCAAAGGTGTTGAACAGGCGGCGAGGGTCCTGAGAACAGGACTCAATATGGGAGGCATACTAATGCTGTCTAGCAAGGGAGATAGCAGAAGTAAGGGAGGAGAGACAGAATTTGAAGTGAAGGAAGTCAGCATGAGAGTGGAATTTGCACCAGAGGCGTTCAGTAGCACGAGTGCAGGAGTGGAGAATATAAGAACATAAGTATAAAATATGAGAATATAAGAACATAAGTATAAAATATAAGAACATAAGACCATAAATAGTGCTATACTGGGCCAGATCAACAGTCTGTTAAGTCCAGCATCCTGTCTCTGACAGTGGCCAATCTCTGTCTCGACTAGTACCCAAAAGACATGGCCCTGCACCAAACGTGGGATCACGATGCATGGATTTCCCATGGAAAGCTGTTCTGTGGGCAAAAACTCCTCCTCTGCTTCTACCCTGCTCCGTCCAGAATTTCTCTTCCAGTGCATGAGGGAGGAGCGGGGGAGGAGACGCAACTCTGGGAAGTGATTTCCCAGTTTGGTAAGTTGGGGATGGAGAGAGAAGAAAAAGGGGGAGGGGCCTCAGGCTGAGTAGAGTGGTGGGGGGAGGCAACCCAAGGCACTCACCTCCCACCCTGGGGGAAAGAGGGGTGAGGGAGGAACTCATGAGGGTGGGAGGGACTGACTTACCTGGCCTGGCCAGCAGTGGAGGTGGCTGCAGCAGTGGAACTCGAGCCTGGAATGTAGAACCTTCCTCTGTGAGAGAAGGCCTTATCACACTGTGTTCACAGAGGAAGACTTCATGCGCTGGGCTTGGGCTCTGCTCCATCGCCAGCCAGTTGGGTAACTGCCAATCTGGGGCATGAGGAGGGTGGAAGAGGAGGCAACCCCTGGAACCCCACCACCCAATCCAGTCCTTGGGGGGGGGAGGAGGGAGAGGACTGGGTTGGACAGCTGTCTGGCAGGGGGGAGAGGGGAAAAGAGGGTGCCGAATTGGGCCCAGAGGCCCATAGACTCCCATGGAATCTTTTTTTTAAATTCCATGGGAGAATCATGGCCCTGCCAACCGGTCACAATGGGCAATCCATTCTCTGGTGTTCCAGCCCCCAACAGTAAGATGTTACTATAGCATGGAGCAGTCCAGAGGGGCTGCTACCCCTTTAAGAAGGGGGCTGTGGGCACCAGTCAGAGGGCTGGGAACACCCAAGGGTGTGGCAGCACCAGCCCCAAGGCTGGGGATCAGCCTGAAGGGAGCACAGGCTGAGAAACCCCGGTGACAGAGTGGGCAGGTTACTGGCCCTTTAAGGCTGGAAGGGTAGAAGCCTGGCCACGCCTACTCTGCTGTATATAAGGAGAGACTAGGCAGAGGGGAAGGGGTCTCTGCCAGGAACCCAAAGGAGCAATATCTCCCCTGAGAAAGCTTTCCTGATCTATGCTCTCCAAGGTACTGAGACTGGAGAACCAGAGAAACCCAGGCAAGGGAGAGAGGCTGTGCCCAGGAGGGAGCCTCCTGCCTGGGGAAGGCTTGGCCCCAGCCTGGGGTCTTTGAGGCCTTGCTGAATGGACTTTGGGGGACTTGTGGTTGGGGTGCTCCTGAGTCTCAAGAGATGGACCTGGGCCTGCAGGGTGGAGGCAGATGAGCCGGCAGCCCCAGGTACACTGGACTGGTAGTGTCCAATAAAGACTGTAGCCAAATACCCTTGGGATTGTGTGGTGCATCCTGAAAGGGTACCCCCTGCCTGGAAGGAGGGGGATCAGCCAAAGCTCAAGGTTGATACGGTGTAGCAGGGGGTGAGCTAATTCCTCATGAGTGCGACCCCAGTGCCCTGGGGGACCCACCCTGCTACAGTTACATCCCCAAAACCTACTTGGCTAATAGCCATTAATGGACCAATCATCCAAGAACTTATCCATTCCCTTTTTAAACTAGCTACACTACTGGCCTTAACTACTTCTTCTGGCAGCAAATTCTACAAGTTAATTGTGCACTGAGTGAAAAAATACTTTCTCTTATTTGTTTTAAACCTGTTGCCAACCAATTAAATGGAGCGTCTCCTTGTTCTAGTTAGGGGTGAAATGAGATTTTGAACCCTGCAAGAATGTCTCTCAGAATGGGCTTTTCAGCGAGATTCTATGTGTTGAGAATCTCACGAGAATCAGTGTTCTCACTGTCATTCTTGGTGAGATTCTCAAGTGCCACAAAAATGACACCCCCCCCCCGTTCAGCACATGTGTACAATGGCTTCTGGGGCCCACACATGTGTAGAATGGTTGCAGCAGCCATTTTGCCCATGCACAGAGCTTTTTTAGGTTTTCGAGAATCTCGTGAGATTTTTGAGAAACCTCCAAAAATATTTTTCACATGTGCAAAATGGTTGCCAGGAAATGTGCATGTACAGAATGGTCACAGTGATCATTTTGCACATGTGCAGGGCATTTTGTAGATTTTCAGAAACCCTAGTGAGATCTTACAAGATCTTGCCAG
The DNA here is from genome assembly GCA_003113815.1 of Sphenodon punctatus. Taxonomy (NCBI): domain Eukaryota; kingdom Metazoa; phylum Chordata; class Lepidosauria; order Sphenodontia; family Sphenodontidae; genus Sphenodon; species Sphenodon punctatus. The sequence continues at coordinate 663,253 of QEPC01001577.1, forward strand.
GAGTGCAGGAATCTTGTGTTTTAGCTCTTTCTATTACTGTTAGTGAGGGTAAATAACCGCTCCCTAGTTACATATTCTACACCTCTTCATATGAAAGCCATTCCATACCCTTGATCATTTTTGTTGATCAAGTGTATGGAATGTACCCTGTATGTTCCATACCCATCTCTGTACCTTTTCTAGTTCTATTATGTCTTTTTTGAGATGGGGCAACCAGAACTGCCCAAAATACTCCAGGTGTGGGTCATACCATAGATTTATATAAACTAAGGCATTACAATATTTTCAGTTTTATTCTCTATCCCTTTCCAAATGATTCTGTTTGGTTTTTTTAAACACCAACACCGAGCTAAGGATTTCAATATATTGTCCACCATGAGACCAAGATCATTTTCCTGAGTGGAAACTCCTAATTTAGAAGCCAGCATTTTGTAGGGATTCTTTGGGTTATTTCCCCCTATTATCAGAACTTGGAGGCCTGCCCATAGGGTGTCCAGGTGCCTCCCTTGCCTACAGGTTGCAACTCGCTGGGAACCTGGGGGATCCTTGGCAGCAGTGGAGAGGTCCCCTGAGCAGCAGGGAGAAGGCCACATCGCACACAGACTCGCTGCTGGGACAGGGGGCGGGGCTTTGACGGATGCTGGCAAAACACCCGATTCCGGGGTGCGCATGCACGCTGAGCTTGAGGTGCCGTGGCCCTCAGAGCACCTGCACCAGTGTGCACTGTGCTGGGGTGGTTGCAGCTGGCACCATTTGTGGCTAAAAACTTCAATCCTTTACCCGGAAGCGCCTGAAAGTAGTGGTGAGTGGCTCCCCAATAGGCAATAAGGGCTTTTATCAGAGGGCTGCAGTCTTTTTGTCCTAAAAAGGGGCTTTATTGTATTTTCCCCTTTGTGTGTCCATTTTTCACAGTTGGTCCTTCTTTAATCAGAATTGTATTTGTAAAATGCAGGATTCTGGCATTGATTTACTCTACTCCTGAAGAAGTCGCCTGATGTGCGACGAAACGTTGAAGGAAGGGATCCTACTAGAAGTTACAGATAATCACCTGTGATTTATATAATATATGTTGTATTACCTTGTACAAATGTAACCACCTGTGAGTTGTATATTTATACGCTGTCATTGCCATTTGTCTTTTGTACATATAAGCCAGGTGCTTACTGCTGGTATTATTATGAATGTTTATAAAATTTGGGTGTTTTTGTAAATTCCTGATTCCTCTACATATTTTGTAAATTTTGGGCTTTATCCAAATAGGAGCTGATTTTAGATCAGTCTCCCCCTTTTTGACGTTATAATTGTACGGATGTACTGCTCTCTATACCTTTTTCTGTCAATTTTGGGGTGGGGCTTAAGGCACAAAAGTGGATGCTGGAGGGAGCTTCCTTGCCGGTGATCAGTGCTTGCCCTGTGAGACTGGTCACTCTGCTGGGATTGTTGTTGGGGTTAGGTGTACCAATTGCAGCTTCGGAACAGTCATCAAGGGCAGCCCCACATAGACTGCACTGCAATAGTCTAGCTTTGAGGTTACAAAAGCATGGATGGTGGTTGCCAAGTCCAAGTCTGATTAAAAAAAGGTCACAGCCTTCTCACCAGATGAAGTTGGCAAAAGGCACTCCTGGCCACCACTGCAACCTGGCCATCCAGGCACAGCAATGGATCCAAGAACACCCCAAGACTACGAACCTGAGTCACCAAATAAGGCTGGACCCCATCAATAACAGGGGTCCCTATGTCCCCTAGGTCACAAAGTTGGCCAACCATCATCACCTCAGTCTTGTTTGAATTCATTTTCAATCAGCTCACCTCCATCCAGTCCCCTATGGCAGCCAGGCACCTGGTAAGCACTGAGGCTGCAAGGCCTGCGTTAGATGGAAGGAGAGAAAGAGATAGAAATGGAACCTTGCAGGACCCCAAAAGGGAGCTCCTGGATGGATAAAAAGCTACTGCCCATCACCACACTACCCTCCAGGAAGAACCATGTCAACAATACCCCATGATCTGGGCCCTGATTCTCCTATGGAATTTAAAAAAAAATTCCATGGGAGTCTGGGAGGATCAGGGCCTGATTTTGCAGGTTCCTGTCCTATACCCCCACCCTCACTGCACTGCGCTGGGATGCACTGGATGGGTGGGCTTGCCAGGGATTGCCTCCCTTCCCTCCCAGTCTGGAAAATGCAGTGCAGGGACTCCTCCCCATAGGCCAGGATGCACTGGGTGGGTGGGGTTGCCAGGGCTTGCCTCCCATCCCACCCTCACCAGCCTGGTAAATGAACTCATTTAGTACTGGCGGCAGTGATGACAGTAGCTTCTTTCAGCGCTCTCAAGTCAGCTCCTTCTGACCACTTCATGGCCTGTCCTATGTGGCTTCTCAGGGCAATGCAGCTGGATGACATCCACTGCACCACTCTGGGAGACCCCATTGGGAGGAGTCAGGAAGTGGCCAGAAGGAGCCGTCATTCTTCTCACAGAGAGTCATCGTTCACTTGCATTAAGAAACAGCCACTCCAGACCCAGACCCACCATCAGGGTTCTGGGGTCTATGTTACAGGCAGGGAGGGATGTCCATTCACATCATCTAGAAGCTGCTGCTCTAGCCCCAGGACCTACCATCAGGGTTCTGGGTCCATCATTCCTTGCACAAGGCGCTGTCATTCCACCGTCTAAAGCAGCAGTCACCCCAGCCCCAGGACCCACCATCAGGGTTCTGGGGCCTACATTACAGGAAGGGAGGGCTTTCTAATAACTAGAAGCTGCCACTCTAGCCCCAGGACCCACCATCAGGGTTCTGGGGCCATCATTCCTTGCACAGGGTGCTGTCATTCCACCATCTAAAGAAGCAGCCACTCCAGCCCCAGGACCCACTATCAGGGTTCTGGGGCCTACATTACAGACAGGGAGGGCTGTCCATCCACATCATCCAGAAGCTGCCACTCTAGCCCCACCATCAGAGTTCTGGGGCCCTGTCATTCTGCTCACACAGAGCTGTCATTCCATGGCATCAAGAAACAGGCACTCCAGCCCCAGGACCCACCATCAGAGTTCTAGGGCCTATGTTACAGGCAGGGAGGGATGTCATAACACTGCATCCAGAAGCTGCCTGCCACTCCTGTCCCAGGACCCAGCATCAGGGTTCTGGGGACCATCATTCTGCTCACGGGGCGCTGCCATTCTACCTTTTCTTTACAAGTTAGCAACCTGCTGTTCATGGAGAGAGAGAGAGAGAGAGAGTCTCCCCACTGCTAGAAGGAGAGACAGAAACGATCTCACACATGCTGTCACCTATACTATATGGCCAGAGAGAGAGAGAGAGGCTCCCCGCTAGAACGAGAGAGATGGGGGTGGAGGGGGAAAGGTGTATCCAGCTCAAGCTGCCACCTGAGCTCTCATCTGTGCTCATTATGCCCACATTCAGCAGTAAACCTACCAGAATGAGATGGAAATAACACGCAACATATTATATGTGCCTGCCTATGTGCCTCCCTGTACCTGCTAACCACCTATCGCATGATTGAATGAAGTGTGCCCAACCAAGCACTAATTCTAGGGACATCATTCACCTCCCATAGGCTGTCCTTCCACTGTACCTGAAGCAGTCAATCCAGTCCCAAGAACCATTATCTGGGTGCTGCTGCTGTTCATGCCAGACTGGTCCACCGGCACCCATCCAAAAGCCTTCCCCCCCATCCTAGTCCTCCGCACCCACTTGCTGATGCCCGCTGCCAAAAAAGCCGGTCTCTCTTTCTCTATGGCACACCCACACAGACACAAGCCCTTCCCCTCCTGGGGGGCTGTCTGCAAGTTGAGACCCTGCTGGCACATCTTGGGGATAAGTAATACGCTACATATGCTGCTGCTGTCAGGTAGGGATCTGAGAAGCTGTATATACAATGAGATTATGCCACCTGCCAGAAACAGCACAGAGGGATAAAAGATTGTACAGTTAAAACAAAGCTGGTAAGATAACAAATATAACTTTTATAACAACTTTCTAAACAACAACAACACATTACAACTTTATAAAGCAAAAAACAAACATTAATATGAAAAGAAAGGAAAAGAAACTAGTTGTCTGTGGGCCTCTCCCCTGGAATGTAGGGGAAAGCGGTGCACAGGACCGAGGGGCAGGCATCAAGTCCTCCTTTGGCTCAAACCCTTAGTGCTGGGCACAGCCAAGGCCCTTTGCCAAGGACGCCTTCCATTTGGACACAGAATGGCAGTACAGTTCCACGTCGGCGATCTCCACGAGGAGGTCCTCCAAGTACACCTCCACCTTGCATTCCCGTGCCTCAAGCTTGTGGAACCATTCCACCAGCTGGTCCTCCGTTGTGAGGGCTTGGAGCCTGAGGCCATTAATGTATTTTTGATTGGCTTCAATATAGGTCTGAGTGGGCCTCTCCAGTTGGACCTGAAAGCCCTTGCCACTTCAGAATCCTCCCGGGGGCCTGTAGACTCCTCAGCAGAACTAGAGGAGAAAAGGCTATGGTGGTGGCGCTTCTGCCGTGCCTTCCCCCCTTGCTTCCTGCGATGTTCCTCCACGGTGGAGTACCTGTGTCCTGAGCTAGACATGCCCCACCACATCACCTCCAGTCTGTGGACATTCTCAATATAGGCAATGAGCCCTGATGTGGTCCCCTACGACCTACTCTTAATTTTTTTGTCGCAGATCTAAAGAACATAAAAGGATAGGAACATAAGAAGTGTCATGCTGTGTCAGACCAATGGTCTATCAAGCCCTGCCTGCATTCTGTCTCCACAAGTGGGTGGCTGGCTGGCCAATCTCTCTCTGCAGAGGACTTCTTAACAAGACATAGGGCAATACATTCTCTGTTGTTCCTTACCTTGCATTGAGCAAATCCACCTTACGGCGTAATGGACGTATCATAGTACCGCCAGACAGCAGATCTCATCGGCCTGCTTTCTGGCGGCTCCTGTGGCTGCAACCTCCGCCGGGATGGTGTTTTGGGCCTGGCACCAGCAGTGGTATCATCATCACCCTCTTTGAAACAGGAACACATAAACAACACCTAAATAATATCATTCATTTATGTTGATGCCTCAAGTCCTTCCAAGAGCAACTAGAGACCCTGGCTGGCATGTGCCTGGGAGGGTGCTTTGGCTCGTGCCTGGCTGCTCCAAGAGCCCCCTCCCCCCTCTCTCTCTGTGGAAGACCCATACTTAATGACATGTGTAAATCCTGCCCTCGTTGGGGTGTTAGGGATGGGAATTAGAGATCCTGGCTGGCACGTGTCTGGGAGGGTGCTTTCGCTTGTGCCTGGCTGCTGCAAGAGTCCCACCCCCGCCCCCCGGCCTCTCTTGCAGACCCATACCTAAGACACATGTAAATCCTTCCCATCTGCTGATGCCCACTGTTTCTGTTTCTGCCTGACTGCCCACCAGTGCCACCACCCATCAGCACACAAAAAATAGAAATAAATGTTACAAACCTGGCAGAGGTGGCACCTCCTGTGCCCTCTTCCTCCACCACCTCTGATGGTCTAGATTGGACCTCTTCCTCCTCCATCTTCACCTTCCTCATCTTCATTTTTCTTTTTCCCTCCATTTCCAACCAAACCAACCACACACACAGCCAAAAAACCAAACACACAGCCAAACCACACACACAGCCAAACCAAAACCAACCACCTCAACCAAACACGCATGCACTCGAACTACCGTTTCCTGTTTTCAGGTTACAGCACAATCACGGGACCAAATGATATCAATACCTAACTTGGCCGAACCGAACGCTGCCAAACCAAACGACCAAATCCGAACTCAGTTACTCGACCGAACGACCGAACATCTGAACCACATTCTGTTTGCACATCCCTATGGACTGAGACAACTGAAGCAGGAAGGGCGGCGGTTAGAGTGACGGTGGTGGTGTCAGTCTCATGATGAAGCTGACAGATTGTGACATAGAGTTAGTTTATAAACCTATGCCGTGGCTGTCAAGGCAGCAAAAAAAAGAGTTTTTTGCTTCCTTGATAGTGTCTGCGAAATCTTTTCCTGCGGAGCTTTTCCGGGTGGTATGGGGGTTGGTCAATCCAGCCTCCCTCTTCCTGGAACTGGAAATATCAGTTTCCTACTGTGACATGTTTGTTAAGTATTTCATGGATAAAATCATTCGGATTCACCATGATTTCAACTCTGCATTTTTGGCATTAGGAGAACCAGAGGTTGTGGAAGGGACCTTGTCTGGTTTTCTGGGATCTGTTTCAGGGGGTGTTGGCCACTGAGGCAGGGGATATCCTGGGAGCTGTTAGAGTCACCTTTTGTGAACTTGACACATGCCCATTCTGGCTGGTTACAGTAGCAGGAAGATGTTGGGGTCTTTGCTGGCGGGTGTGGTCAATGACTCCCTTTGGGAAGGCAGGGTGCTGAGATGCCTGAAGGAGGTAGTGGTGCAGCCCATGCTCAAAAAAACATTGCTTTACATTGACTCCCTAGCCAGTTATCAGCCCGTCTCTAACCATACCTTTTTAGGGAAGGTTATTGAACGGGTGGTGGCTCAGCAGTTGCAGGGTCATGTAGACCGCATTGGTTTTCTGGGGCCTTCACAGTCTGGTTTTCATCCGGGTTATGGCACTGAGAATGCGCTTGTGGCTTTGGTCAATGACCTGCGCTGGGAATTGGACCAGGGTCAATGGACCCTGTTGATTTTGTTAGATCTGTTGGTTGCATTTGATACCATTGACCATGAGATGGTGGCCCGCTTGTGGGACTGGACTGGGGTGGGAAGGCTCATTCTTTAATAGTTCTTCTCTTTCCTGGCCAGGAGAACTCAGTGAGTAGTGCTCAGGGACTGCTCGTCAGTTCCCCAGGAACTCACAGGTGGAGTCCTGCAAGGTTCTAATCTGTCCCTTCTCCTGTTCAACGTGTATATGCAGCCATTGGACGAGGTCATGAGGCATTATTGGTTGCGGTGTGATCAGTATGCTGATGACACCCAGCTCTACCTTTCTTTTTCATCCGACCCAGACCAAGCAGTCTTGGTGCTTACCCGGTGTCTGGCAACTGTGGGGGACTGGATGAGGGCGAGTTGACTGAAAGTGAATCCTGACAAGATGGAGACGATGCTGATGGGTAAAGCAGTGGGTGTGGTGTCCCCCCTCATTGACGGGGTTCGCCCCCACTGGTTTCCCAGGTTTGGAGTCTGGGTGTGCTCCTTGAACCGCAGCTCTGCCTGGTTGTTCAGGTGGGGGCTGTGGCGAGAGGTGCATTTTACCAATTACACCTGGTGCATCGGCTTTGGCCGTATGTCTCAGGCTCCAACCTGGCCACCATCATCCATGCTTTCATTACCTCTAGACTAGACTATTGCAATGTACTGTACATGGGGCTACCCTTGGTGATGGTTTGGGGACTGCAGCTGGTGCAGAATGCAGTAGCCCATTTTACGGGGACGGGCCACCGTGTGCACATTACACCAGTGCTTCATGCTCTGCAATGACTGCCTTTAGTCTTCCGGACCCGATTCAAGGTGTTGGTTCTTACCTATAAAGCTCTTAACGACCTGGGGTCCACCTATCTGCAAGACCGCCTCACCCTCCGTGTTCTGGATCGACCCCTGTGGTCCGCTGGGAACACCCTTCTTGATGCCCCCTGGATTGCCCAAGGGGCAAATATGGAGACGGCATTCTCAGTGGCCACACCTAGACTGTGGAACTCCCTTCCATCAGAAGCCCGGGTGGCATTCAACCTCGCATCTTTTTGTTGTTATTGTAAGACTTGACTGTTCCGCCGGGCCCTCAGTGAGGATGATGGGATGGGAGTGTGGGGGAGGGGTTTTTGTTTTGATTCTGTGGCACCCCCTTTTAATATTTTGATGATCTAGTGATTATTTATTGGTTTTTATAGGTTTGTATGTTTTAAAAATATTTTATACTTGTAAGCCACCTCAAGTTACTATGTTGGAAAGACGGGGGAAAAATATTGTAATAAAATAAAATAAATATACAAATTTTAGAGGACACATGAAAAATGCATGTTGCAGGGCTGCTCATCCTGTTTTAAAGTCCATAACTCAAATGCCTGTGTGCACATGTTTTCTACTTAGCCAATTGTGTATGGACATGGTTTTACTGGATTTTACTGCTACTTCTTCTTTTATGCTTCGCTGTAATCCTGCAGTGCTTTCTTATGTTGTTGAGAAGTTTAATATGTGGCGGAGGCTTTTCTCATTGGGAGTATGCATCAAGTGAAGCTTCACTAGGTTAGTCTAAAACATTTCTTGTTAGTTTTATCTCTTTTAATTTCATATGTAACATTGCCAGACCTACTGTCAAAAATTTCCTATTATTATTATTTTTGGTATAAGAAACCCCCTCATTTCAGCTTGAGTGCAGTTCTCAGGTGAGATTGATCACATGCTAAAGAAACTTAGTCCAAGGGTAAAATGACACATGATGGCACTGCAACACTGACATGACCCAGTTTGGGTCAGGAACCCACCGCTAACACAAAACTGGGGACAGCTCAACCCACCAGCCACACACGAGTACATCTGGGAGAGCCATCCTGCTCCCTCCTCCCCTCTCCACATTTTCCCTCCAAAATCCAACTGCCGCACCACTAAAAATGATAACAATAACGACATTATCAATTTCATTTCTCATTATCATTTTTGTTATCGTTTTTTGTATCAGTATCAAATTTCGTCATTGTTATCATTACTGTTATCGGTATTCTCGGTTGTCGTTTTCGTTATTGCAATAACAAACATGAAAACAACTATTTTCGTTATCGTTATTGTAATAACTAAAAAGATATGCACACCCCTAAAGCCCAGGAAGCATGCTTGTGGCCAGCCCCAGCCCCACACCCCTCCCAGCACTCTGCCACCACCATGGCAGCCAGGTCATGGTGGATCAAAAAGGCCCATTCTAACAAGTGGTAACCTGCTTTGCCCCAATAGGGTGGACCCTAGCCTGGGCTGCTACTTCTGCTATACGCCAAAGTGAGAGCCTGGTCTAGCAGCCAACTTCACATGGGATACCCCTGGTGAACATCTAGTGGCCCTAAACCACATGTGACATTGTTCTGTGAGCCAAAGTGGGTCACAGTGGGTCTAAGCAGAAAACTGTTACATCTGGTTTTACCATAAGTCCCATAGAATTGACTAGGACTTGTGCTAACTGCTAGCATGCATGTGCATTATCCTGCCAGAGGATTGCACAGTTAATTTGTTTGCATTTCTGAAAAGGGTAGGACTTGTAGCCACCCAGCAGGTAAAATATAATATATGGACCAACAGGTGATAGTCATGTGACAGGGGCTGTAGTTCTGGGAGGGTTCTTTCTTGCTATCTCAGGAAAGTTCAGTGGTTGGGCAGGTGGATTCTGGCAGCCAGAAACTGAGCAAGGTTGGAGAGGGGCTGCTTTGTTAGATCAGGGCAAACAGCAAGCTGCCTTTTCAAAATGAGGAGTCTGGGTGTGGAGGGAGGAGGGGAAAGGCTGAGGGGCAGTAGCAGTATTGTTCTGGGAACCCCAGTTCTCATAGTGGCCTCCCACTGTACCTGGTGCACCTTCCATCCCACCCTGCTGCTCTCCTCAGCTGAGCGGTGTGGCGCAGTCCCCACAGTAGGGGTGCATGCAAGTTGCATGTGGGCTGTTTGCACCACAAGAGGCCTAAGGTGCTATGGGGACTGTGGTGCACTGCCCAGTGCAGCTGAGCCGTGGACTGGGTCAGGAGGAGCAGTGGGAGAAGCGGTGCAGCCAGACGGGTGAGTCGGCCTGGGGAGCACAGAGGGTCAGGGATTCTCCAGGGCATCCTGGAAAGACCTGCATTTTTGGACAAACAGGTACTCAATAGGGGCTGAGTAAACCTGTTGGGTTCCTGCTGGGGGGTGCCTGAAAATTAAGGTATTACCTGTCGGTAGCAAATGCACTACCTGCTGCACTCCTAGAGGGGACGAATTCACCTCGTGTGCAGTATTTTTGTCTGCTTTTATTTCCCTTGCAGATCACAGAATCCAAAGTAGCTTTTGCTGTTAAAGCAAACATGATTCAAGAAGAAAGCAGCTGCAAAGCAGTCATTGGATTTGGCATTTATCATGCCTGCCAGAGAGCTGAATTTTTCCTGTCTAGAAACACAATCAATCAGGGCAGGTAAAGAGTTAGTTGCGAGCAGCAACACTTTATGTAGACAAGCGCGTCTCTTGTTTTTATCAGCGCACCAGGGAGTGTAGTTAGAGTGGAATAAGTTATGTGTTGTGGGTTTAGGCATTAATGAATATGAGAAACTAAATTATTGAATTTTGCAATGCAAATGATTTTTGGAGCACAAATTCTTCACTTTTGAATGTTAAGGGCTCATAAAAAATGTCAATGGTTTATGAATTAGGCCATTAGCATGCAATTTGTGATTCAAACAGTGCCACAGCCCCATGCAACAAAGGGTTGAATATAGAGCAGCACGCTTCACTCCCTACATCGTTCATAAGTGAGTTTGCCAGGAATTTCTGAAGGAGGATGCGACAGGCATGCTGCGGGCTCCATAATGCTTCGGCAAAAGGGCCCTGAATCGGCACTATTGACAGGGGAAGCTTTGCCACTGACTTAAATGGGAGAAGGATCAGGTCAAGCACTGTGATACTAGGGAAGAGTCCAAAATTAGATCGGCAATGGGGAGCAGGTTTAGTAAGCATGGGTATTTTTTGCACTTTTGGTAGCCGAACACTATCCATGCCTTCCTCCTCCCCCCCCTCCTCTTTAGTACTTATATATCTGACTTTTCAGGAATTTTGTTTCAGTTTTTCAGTTCAGTTATTTTGGTATTTTGGTTGCATCATTTTTGGCAACTACACATGTGCAAGTATTGCTGAACTACACATGTGCAAGTATTGCTGAACTGTGTAACTGAAATATTTAACTGACCAAAATACCCAAACTAAAAAAAATGGAAATACTGCCAAATCAAAACATGTCCCAGATGGAGTGCAAACAGGTCCCAGTCATGATCTGAACTAACATTTCTGGATTGGGTATTTATTATATTTATTTAAATTTTTATCCCGCTCTTCCCAAATGGCTCAGGGTGGCTTACAAACCTTTTGGGTACCTGAACAGTGTGCAGGTTTAGTGCAACTGGATAGTGCAGATTTGAGTGAAATTTTGGATACCCATTTTAGCGCTCTCCTCAATGCAGACCCAGAGGCAATGACTGAAGGCATTTTCCCTTACAAGGGATATGGTATCATTGGCACTGGGCAAGGGGCTGAACTGGAAGACCTATGGTACTGTAACTGAGTAGCCCAAACTGTCCAGAGGTTCTGTAGACCTCAGTCCACTGAGTTCCAAAAACAAAAAGGTCCTTCATTGCTTTAACTTGTGTGGTTGATTTAACAATGCACAGTTCAGTTAGCGCTGTCTCATGCCTCGTGCCTCTCCTTAGGACTTCCTCAGTTGAGTCCAGCCCTTCGGCCATCAAATGTAGCTTAGAGGACAAGGTGTTGCACCTGGGAAACCTGATTTAGCCATGCGATCAATGGGAGGCCATAAGCAAGTCATTCTTTCTCTCAGCCACAGTGTGGTTGTACCCATTCTGCGCGGAGAGTTCAGAGCTATCACTTAGTGCCAGCTTGATTCCTATTGCAGTAAATGGGATGTGCCCCAGTACTATCTGCCCAGACAATGGCACTACAAGGATGTTTATTACAGGCTCCCATACAAAAAATGTTATTCCTGTTTCTGACAGGACTGAAAATCCCTCTAGAAATCTTGCAAATCTCCCTCCAGATAGATGATTCCTCTTGACATTCCCATCACAAATGGTGAAGATTTATAAGGATTGCAGAGTTTATTTTGCTTTTATTCTACTGATTTGGAGACGGTCACTCATCTCCCTCTGGCTGCAGAGCCTCCTTCCTTGCTTATTATGGGTCCACCTACAGAGGCATCAGAAGAAACCTTAGAACTTCACAACAGTAATTTAAAACTGTTTTTTTAGGCATGCAAAATGCAGTGATTCAAAATCCATGTCTTTTGACCCCTTAAGGAGCATGATAACAAATTCTGGAAGTTGGAAATGTTCCTTTCCAAACCTCCTAATTCTATCCATGCAGGGCTGGCAGGAAAACTGCCAATTTGTGACATGTTTATGGGAACAGTATTTTGAGAAAAGAGAGCCAGTTAACATTAGGATGGGTGCTGGGATGAAGGGACTAGGGTTCTTACTTTTTGTCCCCAGAAGGGGAAGGCTTGAGATCCAGTTTGTCCAACCCTACGGGAGGAACTAATGTGGTGAGCCTTTATGAAAAATTAGTGACCCAGTTAATACCTCTCCTTTCTGTTCCAGAACAGGATGTTATGAAGAAACGTTCATTAGAAAATAGGTGGTTCTATGGTGACTGCAGGCGACTGAGAGCTAAATTACACAGTCAGTTACGGAAACTGCATATGGAATCTATTACACATGTAGAGTTTTCTCAGACACAAGTAGCGTATAGGCAATTCTTTAAAGTAAAGAGAATGGCTTATTATAAGAGTTGCTGGGATAAATTGATGAAAGCTTCATAGCATCCAACTGGTACCCTTTTTTTGGAGAACAATTAGGGAGCCTCCCTAATTGTTCTCCAAAAAAAGGGTACCAGTTGGATGCTATGAAGCTTTCATCAATTTATCCCAGCAACTCTGCAGAGCCTCTGAAGGGGCCTAGGGATAAACAAACTTCCCCGGTTTCAGAGCAACAATGGATTTTGTATTTTCAAAGAACATTTTCAGGTCCTATCTTAACTTCTCTGGACCTGGATGGTTCTTTAGGTCCACGATCTGTCAATGGGTTTGGCTCTACATGGCCCCCAGTATTAGAGTCTGATATAGTAACCTTAATTGAAGGCATTAAGAAGGGTAAGGCCCCGGGTATAGATTTTATTCCCCCTGACCTTTCCAAGGCCTTTTTGTCCTGGTGGGCAGCTCCCTTGACTATAGTATTTACTGAAATTAATAACACAGGTGTATTACCAGGGGATTGGGTCTCACGCTATAATAGTCCTGATTTTTAAAAAGGGGGACAAGACCAACCCTGGAAATGATAGGCCGATTAGCCTGTTGAGTGTAGCCAGCAAATTGTATTCTAAATATTTGTTATAAAAGCTGGAAGCCTGGGTGGAATCTTACCATATATTATGCGATGAGCAAATAGGTTTCAGAGCTGGAAGATCCACTCTTGACCACTGTCTGGTTTTAGTTCATTTAGCTGAGAAATATATGTCCGAGAACAAGGCCCTGTACGTGGCATTTATTGACTTGAAAACTGCTTTTGATTTGATTCCGCAAGAGTTGTTGTGGAAGAAACTGGGCAATATGTTGATAGATGAACATTTACTATTTTTGATTAGGCTTTTGAATACTGGTACAACTGTGAGGGTAAGCGTTATCATACAATGGAGTTCCCTTTGCCCCGATTAGGACAAGGATTGGGGTGAGGCAGGGTTGTGTGTTGACCCCTTTACTTTTAAATTTATTTTTAAATGATCTTCTGAGTCAACTGAAAATTCCAGACTACCATCCTCCTATATTGGGGAATATTCCCCTGGGTTGTTTACTCTACGTAGATGATGCAGCCCTGGTCTCTACCAATCTAGTGGGCTTGAGCAGACGGCTACAGGTGTTTTCCGATTATTGCAGGGAGAATTTTCTCAAAATGAATTATGGGAAAATGAAAGTTTTGGTATTCACCCGTGGTGGGAGGCTTCATAAGTGGCAATTGGACGGGCATGAAATTGAGCAGGTTCGCATATTTCATTACTTGGGTATCAATCCACAGGGGCCTGATTAGTCCACAAGTAATTAATTATTGCTCAAGTAAAGGCAGAATCTACAGCAATTGTTAGGTTCTTTTATACTAAGGGTGGCTCGTTAATCCCCCCAGCCATTAAGGTCTTTCGGGCAAAATGTTTGGCAAAAGTACTTTACGGTCCAGCATTATGGGCTCTGAATTATGGAAAATACTTAGAAGTGGTATAAGCTAGGTTTTTACGGGCTATCTTGAAGGCCCCCGTTGTGTCTCTAATATAATGCTAGATGTGGTTTACCAACTGTAACTACTCAAGTATGGGAACTAGTCCTTGGCTACTGGGTTAGAGAAATGTTTTTCTCAATTGCCCCACTTACACAACTTGTAATAAAGGATAAAAAGCCCAATTTATGGTTCAATGCAATAGAATGTAAGGTACATACTTTGGGTTTTACAAAGGAAACCTATTGCCACTGGGGCAAACGGCAGCCAAGAGACTATTATGTCAAAGCTTATATGATGTGGCATTACAAGAAACAGACTCAGCAGCACTTCTCTCATTGTCATCAGTTCAATCTTACGTCCCTATAAGAAATATGCAAATGGCATGTACGCCATATTTCTTGAGGTTAGAAAACCCTGAGTTTAGAGGAGTATTTATTAAGTCTCGGTTAAATTGTTTGGAATCAGCTGTATTATTCAGCAGATTCTCAAGGGTACCTGAAGACCAAAGGCTTTGCCCTTGCTCCCTAGGTGAAATCGAAACTATTGTCCACACCTTATTGTATTGTGAGATGTATATGAACATTAGGGGAAAATATCTTACACCAATTCTAGAGACCCTTCCGGGGAGGGATGATGATTTTTACTATTGTCACTTATTGTTGGAAAAATCTGATAAAAATCACAAAGTTGGTAGTGAAGGTTTCTCTACACGGCTAACATTAGGAGGAAAGCTCTGGATAAAGATATGCCTCCGCTACAGATTTTATGAATGTAAATGGTTTTGGATTACATTTGTATTTTATTATTATTTAAATTTTCTGTGAACTATAAATGCAAAAGGAATGGCAATAGCTTGTGCTATGCAATAAAGTTTGACTGACATTAGAATGGGCACGGGTCTAAGAGAAGTAAATGTGACTTGCATCAATGCTCCATCCTATCACCGATACTCTTCACCCACAGGATAACACTGTTCATATACAAAAAATCCATAGGACCATAAAAGACTCTGGGACCGATCCCAAACCGTTCGGATCCTGCACGCACACATACCTACAGTTTCCATGGGACACAATGTGCCCACAATAGAGAACTGTGCGGTTTGTGTGTGGCTGAGCACATGGGATCTGTGGGGCTTGGGAATTGGCCCCAGTATCTTGGCCATACTGGACATTTGCATGAGGTAAATTTTGAAGAGAAGTTCCACAGCTGGCAGAAAAAGGTATCAACATTTCTAGAGAAGGTTGACCAAAAGGAAAAATTATGCCAGGAGAGTGAGAACTACAAGAATTTCTTTTTTTGAAAGAAAGTGTAATACATGAGTGGCTGTGGGAGGACTAATGCTAGTATCTCCGTGAATAAAGCTCTGGTTTTTCCAGAAATTAGCTTGGCGAGTTACAAGGCAATGATGATATGTGGGGAGGGATTTGAGGTAGAAGGTAGGGATGGGCGAACAGATTGTGGTTTGGGTTCAGCCATTTGGTTCGGTCTGGTTCAGTTCGCCTGTTCAGTTTGGCCGTTCAGTCTGTTTGCCGCATTCGGGTTCAGCTATTCAATTCGGTCGTGTTCGGTTCGGGCTTTTGGAAAAAGGATCTCTCTGGAAGAAATGATGGCCCCAGGCCCATGACGGTGGGTCCTGGGGCTAGAGTGGCAGCTTCTGGATATTGGCCACAGCCCTCCCTGCCTGTAACTTGGCCCCAGAACCATGATGGTGGGTCCTGGGGTTGGAGTGACTGTTTCTTGATACGGTGGAACGACAGCACCTCTGTGCGAGGAATGATGACCCCAGACCCATGATGGTGGGTTCTGGGGCTAGAGTGGCAGCTTCTAGATACATATTGGCCACAGCCT
>QEPC01001577.1:679631-725840 GCA_003113815.1 Sphenodon punctatus
CTATCTATCTATATATACAATATTACACGGGGGGAAACACAAAGAACACAGGGAGGGGTACAAAACTGAAATGAAAATCAATCTAATAATAATCCTACTCTAAATAAATCCCAAACTTAAAACAGGGGAAGGGAATCAGGGATGGAATAAGAGGGAGAGGGAAATGATTCAATGGACAGGGGGGGGGAGGAAGGAAGATTGAACACAGGGAACACAGGGAGGGGTAAAAACAAAAAATAACACCTAAATCTATCTAATATAATCGAAATAAATGATAATATGGATTGGATGGGTGAAATAGGAGGAGGATGGCAATGGATTAGGATTAGGAAGGAACAAAAACTGCTGGGAGAGAGGGAGCCTTCTGAAATGCCTGCTGTTCAGGAACAATGCCTAGCTAGAAGGTATTGGGAAGGGGGGAGGCAATCAGTTTTGTTTCTTGCTGCGTCCGCCTCACCGCAAGCCCCATTAGTTTCGTGCAGCCTAGCCCGTGGCCAATCGCAAACTGTGAAGCCAGTGGTCTGAGGTGAAAAGGGATGGTGAATGGGCAGGCTGACTGCTATGTCCAAACCTCTCCATCCCTGGTGCCTGGAAGTCTGCTCCTCAGCTGACTCCCCCTCCCTGTCACGTTTTGCCTTCCAGTGACATGTTTTTGCCACCTGAACTCACCTGAATGCAATCTGAACTGACCAAACTGTTCAGTCATTTCGACATTCGGATCTAGTTCGGTTCAGTCAGTTCAGATTCGGGTTCGGGTTCAATCCTCCAAACAGGTCGAGTTCGGGCTGAACTCCGAACTTCCGAACCGCGTTTGCTCATCCCTAGTAGAAGGGTCCCAGGTCCCAGGATGTATTAGGGCCTTAAATGTATCTCATTGAGACTGGGAGCACCTTACTATCTTCTTCTATAAGCAGAGTCCAGATAGAATTATTTCCTTCTTGCTCTTTATCAGTGGAGAAACACATCAACAAGCAAGCAGCTTACAAGCACTGCTCCCTTTCTCTCAGACAAAACTACTCTCTCATCCAGTCTCTTCTCTTCTGAGGAAAACACCTTTCTGAGCCACTTGGCAGCTTGGGGCTTGCTTATTTGCTCTCCTTTCTCTCCCTTCCTGTTCCCTGGCTACACCACCATGCCATAGTGGTGTAGCTTCCAACTCACCTTTACCTAAGCCCCTTTCTCATCTAAGCTCACACAGCACAGATGGAGCCTGTTGGGGTCAGAACCAGATGTGACTGTGGTTCTATGCCCATACTGAGGTCCAACTCTTGTAAGGACCTATCATGGCACCTTCTCACAGATGCATGATAAAGCTATTACGTCTTATGGACATACAAGTAAAAACAAATCCCACAGGTTAAAATAATACCTTGTGTACTGCCTCAGGATTGTTGAGGGAGGAAGAAAGAAGCTTTGAATTTTGGCCTACAGCACTGCTTTCATTCCTGTGGCATCAGTGATATTCCCCATCTCCTCTTACAAATTGCCAGTATGGAGGCCAGCGCTTATTCCATTACTGCAGTTGACCTTTGCTGTAATCTCTAACGAGGCAGAAGCTATCAGTGCATTGGACCTCATTAGGGGATGCACTCTCCTTATGGTAGGGTTGCATACAACACAGTCAGCAACCAAAAAGGAGAGGGGCTCATCAGTCAGTGGCAGGGCGGTGCAAGGGAAGAAATCCTTTCATAGCGAATCGGAGGTTGTCACGAGTTTGTGGCACTCCAGATGCTGTTAGTATATATAGAAAAAGCAGAAGATTCATCACCCACCCTAGCAGCTTTACTGAGCTTTCCAGAGACCTTATGAAGGAATCTGCTGCTGCGACTTTCCTAATTGTTAAACAACATGCCCCAATATTTCTCTCATTCTGGAATTTGGAAAAAAGATCTTATATGGGGGTAGAGCTAATACAATTGTTCAAAAAACCAAGCCAGCAGTGCCCAAATGACAGGGAAAGGGAACTCCCTGTGAGGGAGGGAGATCCAGGGAGAAGGGTGGGGGGATGGGGTGGAAATGGGGAGGGGTTTTGGGGAAGAAAGGAGGGAGGGCAATCTCTGAGGGTTCTGGGGGAACAGCCAGTAGGTGGGGGTCAGGGTGGTGTGGACGGGGAGGGAGGAGCAGCCATAAGAGTGGTTCAGGGACGGGGACAGAATGGTCCATGGGGGTGTGTGGTTTGGGCTCCCAGGGGACCTAGGTTCCTTGTGGAAGTTGAAAGAGACCCCCCTCCACTGGGGGTGAAGGAGGAGCAGGGTCTAAGAACCACCAGTGGGGGGTTGATGCTGCTAAATGCAAGGTCCATGATAAATAAGGCTCTGGTATTTTATCATGGCATCAAGCAGGCATATCTCTCTCTCTCTCTCTCTCTCTCTCTCTCTCTCTCACATACACACACACACACACACACACACACGCACACACACACTGCCCTGAGGCAGTTCCTGGTCCTGGACAGAGCTGCGGACTTTTTATGCATTATGGAAACCTGGCTGGATGAGGAGGCAGGACAATCTTGGCTGATTTCGTTCCAGCTGGGTATGCCGTGCAGCACCAGCCCCACACTGGTGGCCGGGGAGGTGGTGTAGCTATTATTTTTAGAGAGACGTGGTCTGTTAGGAGATATCCAGTCCAGGAGATCCCAGGGATCGAGGCCCTCCATGTGGTGTTCGATTTGACTGGGGGCAATCTCAGGGTGCTGCTGGTGTACCGGGCCCCTTCCTGCCCAGTAGCATCCCTTGCCACTCTAGCAGAACTGATCTTGGCAGTGGTGTTGAGCTCCTCCAGGACTTTGGTTCTGGGGGATTTCAATACCTATGCCGATGCCGGCCTTGTGGGAGAGGAGCGAGAGTTGATGGCCACCATGGCAACCATGGACTTGTCCCATGTTGTTAACTGCCCAACCCATGTGGGGGGACATACCCTCAACCTGGTGTTCTGCTCTGGCCTTGAGGCGGGTGATCCGGTAGTGGGGGTTGTGAGGATCACAACCTTATCGTGGACGGATCATTACCTCCTACAGGCCAGCGTCTCAGCAAACCATCCCCAGAAGGGGAATGGACCAGTTAGGTTGGTCTGCCCCCATAGGCTGATGGAACCTCAGCAGTTCCAGGAGGTCCTGGGGGATCCAACCTTAGACCATGACAGCCAGCTGTTGATGAACTCCTCCAGGCTTGGAACATCTTGCTCAGGGAGGTCATTGACAGAGTGGCTCTGAAATGTCTCCTACCTCTGTCTTGTCACCTCAGGGCCCCTTGGTTTACCGAGGGGCTGCGGTGTATGAAACAGGCAGGTAGGCGACTAGAGTGACACTGGCGTCGGACTCACACTGAATCAGACCGACTTCTCCATAGGCCCCATTTGCGGTCCTATGTTGAGGCTGTGAGGACAGCAAAGAAAGAGTTCTTTGCCACCCTCATAGCATCTGCAAAGTCACGTCCAGCGGAACTGTTCTGGGTGGTGCGGGGGCTGGTTAGTCCGGACTCCCTCTGCCTGGACGGGGACTTGTCCAAGGTCCACTGTGATGAGTTTGCCATCTACTTTGAAGACAAGATTGCTCTGATCCAGAGCAACTTCAACACTGGGTTAGGAGCAGTAGAGGTGGAGCACAAGGAGATGGAGGCCCCATCTGGTTCATCTTCTTGGAGTGAGTTTCAGGAAGTGATGCCAGCCTGAGGTCTGTTAGAGCCACCAGTTGTGAATTAGACCCATTCCCCTCTTGGTTGGTGAAAGCCTCCAGGGAGACATTGGGGACGGTGCTGATGAGGGTAATCAATGCATCCCTTCGCCAGGGGAGATTGCCCCCTGGTCTCAAAGCGGCCATGGTGTGCCCCCTGATGAAGAAATCATCCTTGGATGTGGACACACATGCCAGCTACCGACCTGTCTCTAACCTTCCCTTTTTAGGGAAGGTTATTGAACGGGTGGTGGCACTACAGCTCCAGGTTCACCTTGACATCATCAGTTTCCTTGACACATTTCAATCAGGGTTCCGCCCCAGCTATGGCACAGAGACGGAGTTGGTGGCATTGGTGGACGATCTCTGCCAGGAGATGGACACAGGACACTCAACACTTCTGATCCCGCTAGATCTCTCGGCTGCCTTTGACACAGTGGACCATGGGCTGCTGTTGAGACAATTGCGAGCCTTGGGGGGTCTTGACGGGACTGCCCTTGGATGGTTCCAATCATTCCTCTCGGGGAGAAGCCAGTGGGTTGTCCTGGGGACTGAATCTTCCAGCCCCCAGGCCCTGGATTGTGGCATTCCACAAGGTTGTATTCTGTCTCCATTATTGTTTAATGTATATATGCAGCCCTTGGGGGAGATCGTGAGAGGGTTTGGTGTGCATTGCCACCAATATGCTGATGACACCCAGCTTTACCTCTCCTTTTCAACTGACCCAGGTCCTGCCATCTCAGTGCTGTCCCAATGTTTGGGGGCCGTGGCAGATTGGTTACAGCAGTGCAGATTGAAGTGCAATCCTGATAAGATGGAGGTGATGGTGGTGGGTAGGGTAAGGGAGGTGCTGGTTCCCCTCATAGAGGGGGTCCACCCTCCCATAGCCCAGCAGGTTTGAGTCTGGGAGTATTGTTGGATTCAGATCTCTGCCTAGATCGGCAGGTGGAGATGGTGGCTAAGGCTGCCTTCCGCCAGCTGTATCTGGTGCGGAGGCTGTGTCCATATATTTCCAGACCCGACCTGGCCACCCTCATCCATGCCTTCATCACCTCGAGGCTGGACTACTGCAATGCGCTCTACGTGGGGCTTCCCTTGAGGCTGTTTTGGAGGCTCAGCTGGTGCAGAACACAGCGGCTTGTCTCCTGATGGGGACAAGCCGACAGGAACACATCACTCCCATGCTCTGTGCTCTACACTGGCTGCCTATAGCGTACCGAGCCAGATTCAAGGTGTTGGTCTTGGCCTATAAAGCTCTACACGGTCTTGGCCCTTCATACCTCAGGGACCTCCTCATCTTCCTCACCCCTGAGAAACCCTTTCGGTCTGCTGGGGGCACCTTCTTGGAGGTCCCCTGTGTAAAGTGGGGGGCCACAATGGAGAGTGCATTCTCGGTGTCTGGGNACACACACACACACACACACACACACGCACACACACACTGCCCTGAGGCAGTTCCTGGTCCTGGACAGAGCTGCGGACTTTTTATGCATTATGGAAACCTGGCTGGATGAGGAGGCAGGACAATCTTGGCTGATTTCGTTCCAGCTGGGTATGCCGTGCAGCACCAGCCCCACACTGGTGGCCGGGGAGGTGGTGTAGCTATTATTTTTAGAGAGACGTGGTCTGTTAGGAGATATCCAGTCCAGGAGATCCCAGGGATCGAGGCCCTCCATGTGGTGTTCGATTTGACTGGGGGCAATCTCAGGGTGCTGCTGGTGTACCGGGCCCCTTCCTGCCCAGTAGCATCCCTTGCCACTCTAGCAGAACTGATCTTGGCAGTGGTGTTGAGCTCCTCCAGGACTTTGGTTCTGGGGGATTTCAATACCTATGCCGATGCCGGCCTTGTGGGAGAGGAGCGAGAGTTGATGGCCACCATGGCAACCATGGACTTGTCCCATGTTGTTAACTGCCCAACCCATGTGGGGGGACATACCCTCAACCTGGTGTTCTGCTCTGGCCTTGAGGCGGGTGATCCGGTAGTGGGGGTTGTGAGGATCACAACCTTATCGTGGACGGATCATTACCTCCTACAGGCCAGCGTCTCAGCAAACCATCCCCAGAAGGGGAATGGACCAGTTAGGTTGGTCTGCCCCCATAGGCTGATGGAACCTCAGCAGTTCCAGGAGGTCCTGGGGGATCCAACCTTAGACCATGACAGCCAGCTGTTGATGAACTCCTCCAGGCTTGGAACATCTTGCTCAGGGAGGTCATTGACAGAGTGGCTCTGAAATGTCTCCTACCTCTGTCTTGTCACCTCAGGGCCCCTTGGTTTACCGAGGGGCTGCGGTGTATGAAACAGGCAGGTAGGCGACTAGAGTGACACTGGCGTCGGACTCACACTGAATCAGACCGACTTCTCCATAGGCCCCATTTGCGGTCCTATGTTGAGGCTGTGAGGACAGCAAAGAAAGAGTTCTTTGCCACCCTCATAGCATCTGCAAAGTCACGTCCAGCGGAACTGTTCTGGGTGGTGCGGGGGCTGGTTAGTCAGGACTCCCTCTGCCTGGACGGGGACTTGTCCAAGGTCCACTGTGATGAGTTTGCCATCTACTTTGAAGACAAGATTGCTCTGATCCAGAGCAACTTCAACACTGGGTTAGGAGCAGTAGAGGTGGAGCACAAGGAGATGGAGGCCCCATCTGGTTCATCTTCTTGGAGTGAGTTTCAGGAAGTGATGCCAGCCTGAGGTCTGTTAGAGCCACCAGTTGTGAATTAGACCCATTCCCCTCTTGGTTGGTGAAAGCCTCCAGGGAGACATTGGGGACGGTGCTGATGAGGGTAATCAATGCATCCCTTCGCCAGGGGAGATTGCCCCCTGGTCTCAAAGCGGCCATGGTGTGCCCCCTGATGAAGAAATCATCCTTGGATGTGGACACACATGCCAGCTACCGACCTGTCTCTAACCTTCCCTTTTTAGGGAAGGTTATTGAACGGGTGGTGGCACTACAGCTCCAGGTTCACCTTGACATCATCAGTTTCCTTGACACATTTCAATCAGGGTTCCGCCCCAGCTATGGCACAGAGACGGAGTTGGTGGCATTGGTGGACGATCTCTGCCAGGAGATGGACACAGGACACTCAACACTTCTGATCCCGCTAGATCTCTCGGCTGCCTTTGACACAGTGGACCATGGGCTGCTGTTGAGACAATTGCGAGCCTTGGGGGGTCTTGACGGGACTGCCCTTGGATGGTTCCAATCATTCCTCTCGGGGAGAAGCCAGTGGGTTGTCCTGGGGACTGAATCTTCCAGCCCCCAGGCCCTGGATTGTGGCATTCCACAAGGTTGTATTCTGTCTCCATTATTGTTTAATGTATATATGCAGCCCTTGGGGGAGATCGTGAGAGGGTTTGGTATGCATTGCCACCAATATGCTGATGACACCCAGCTTTACCTCTCCTTTTCAACTGACCCAGGTCCTGCCATCTCAGTGCTGTCCCAATGTTTGGGGGCCGTGGCAGATTGGTTACAGCAGTGCAGATTGAAGTGCAATCCTGATAAGATGGAGGTGATGGTGGTGGGTAGGGTAAGGGAGGTGCTGGTTCCCCTCATAGAGGGGGTCCACCCTCCCATAGCCCAGCAGGTTTGAGTCTGGGAGTATTGTTGGATTCAGATCTCTGCCTAGATCGGCAGGTGGAGATGGTGGCTAAGGCTGCCTTCCGCCAGCTGTATCTGGTGCGGAGGCTGTGTCCATATATTTCCAGACCCGACCTGGCCACCCTCATCCATGCCTTCATCACCTCGAGGCTGGACTACTGCAACGCATTCTGTGTGGGGTTTCCCTTGATGCTGTTTTGGAGGCTCAGCTGGTGCAGAACACAGCGGCTTGTCTCCTGATGGGGACAAGCCGACAGGAACACATCACTCCCATGCTCTGTGCTCTACACTGGCTGCCTATAGCGTACCGAGCCAGATTCTTGGTCTTGGCCTATAAAGCTCTACACGGTCTTGGCCCTTCATACCTCAGGGACCTCCTCATCTTCCTCACCCCTGAGAAACCCTTTCGGTCTGCTGGGGGCACCTTCTTGGAGGTCCCCTGTGTAAAGTGGGGGGCCACAATGGAGAGTGCATTCTCGGTGTCTGGGTTGCGATTATGGAGCTCCCTCCCGGAGGAAGCCTATCTGGCCCCAAGTCTGTTGGTCTTTCACTGGGCCTTTAAAACCTGGCTGTTCTCCCAGGCCTTCGGAGGAGGGGAGGGGGGTTGGGATAAAAGTTTTTTGAGGGGTGGTTGTTTGTAGGTGGATTTGTACATGTTTTAAATTTCTTTGTTTCATTGTTTTATTGTTATTCTATTTATTGTTGCTTTTATGTTGTAAGCTGCCCCAAGATGCCATGGGCATGAGGGGGTGGCTAAGAAATGCAAATATATAAATAAATAAATTTACCTTACTGACACCCAAAGTGGAAAAACAGATAATAACCGTAACCTGTTTCCATTCTGACAGGAAGGAATTCCTCTGATTTTGTGTTTGTTTGAGGTTTATTAATTGTTTTTCTAGTCATTTTGGTTACATATTTTTAAAAATACTAACACTATTGTACATGTACAATAGCTGAAAATGATGCAACTGCAATACCGAAATGACCAAAAACCAAATAGCCAAACCTAGAAATTGAAATAGGTGAAACTGAATACCTGAAATAACAGACATGCAAATACCCAGTTTGGTCATGGCTATTGTTTGGAAGGCTATCCGAAAATGTGAATACCCAGGAAAAATAAACCTACTACCCATTTCAGCTTTATATGGGAGTCTTTTTTTGGAGACATGTAAAATTCAGAGACACTTAGGAATGTTGGTAAAAGACTTAAGCTGGAATGGGTAGCTCATTTGCTATCCATGGGTAATACATACATTTTTTAGTACTGCATCAGGTACCCAATGGGCTACCACATTACTGGTCATGTTGCTACCTGGATACTAGGGATGGGACTTTGGGTAAAATCTTGGTTCTCAGTTTATTGGTTCTTGGTTCTCCCTTTATCAGTTCTATCATATTGATCAGAGTATCAGATCTTTAAGATTGCAGGTTTTGCCACTGACTTCAATGGGGAAACCGCAATGTTAAAAATCTGAGAAAAAAAGCTGTGCAAAAGAACCGATATTGCCGATACCGAGAATTATCGGTATTATTGGATTAGAACCAAGAGTGCCATTTATCAGCCACTCTCGGTTCTCAGCAATACCAAGAGTCCTATCCCTACTGGATAGACCCCCACCCCCACCCTTAAATCAGTAATTTCTGATACCGATTTTTCTTTTGAGGGGTTGCCATTTTCTTAATTGAGATGGAAAACAAAAAACTCAGGTGTGGAAAAGCAAAAACTCGAGAAGTCGACATTCCAGGACATTGGTTACTTGAATCCAGTTAAAATTGTGTACTAATCAGTACCTGATATTTTTTAGTCAAGCTAAATACCAAAAATTCGATGGGTATATGGTTTTTGCAGGTACTCATTTCAGCAGGTACTGCCACAACCCACAAGGAGTATTTTCACATGGACATGGAGGTGCACAACCTAGAGCAAGTTTGGGGGTGCACCCTCACATCTGTTCACTTGTAGCTGCACCTGAATCCATTGTAAACTGACCTAGTGGGTGCCGGGTAGGGATGGGCGAACGCGGTTTGGAAGTTCGGAGTTCGGCCTGAACTCAGCCTGTTCGGACAACCGAACCTGAACTTACTGAACCGAACTCAATTCCGAATGTTAAAATGACTGAACAGTTCGGTCAGTTCGGATCGCGTTCGGGTGGTAAAAAAAGTGTCACTGGAAGGTCAAACGTGACAGGAAGCGGTAGTCAGCGGAGGAGCAGACTTCCAGGCACCAGGGATGGAGATGCTTGGACATAGCAGCCAGCCTGCCCATTCACCATCCCTTTTCACCTCAGACCACTGGCTTCGCAGTACGCGACTGGCCATGGGCTAGGCTGCACAGAGCCAATGGGACTTGCGGTGAGGCGGGTGCACCAAGAAACAAAACTGTCTGCCTTCCCCCTTCCCAACACCTTCTGAGCTAGTCACTGTTCCTAAACAACAGGCGTTTCAGAAGGCTCCCTCTCCCAGCATTTCCCAGCTCCCCAATTCATTGCCATCCTCCTCCCATTTCACCCATCTACCCCCATATTCTCATTCATTTATTAGCTTAGTTTAGATAGATTTAGTAGTTATTTTTTGTTTTTACCCCTCCCTGTGTTCCCTGTGTTCAATCTTCCTTCCGCTCTCCCCCCTCCATTGAATCCTTTCCCTCTCCCATATATTCCATCCTAGATTCCCTTCCCCTATTTTTTCATTTAAAGTAGGATTATTAGATTGATTTAGGTTCCATTTCAGTTTTGTACCCCTCCTTGTGGTGTTTGTGATTCCCACCCCCATCCCAGATAGATAGATAGATAGATGTAGGAGTTAGCTTAGTGATAGAGATAGCGAAATGATTTAGGGCGCATTCAGATGTGTATTTAAATTGCACAGCAGCAGCAGTGGCATCGTGCGATTTAAAGCAACACTCATTTCTGGGTTGGTGTGAATGCACTGAGAGCGCACATTTCAGCATAACGCGAACTGTTGGAGTGCGGTTTTAAAAGCTGCTCTGAGTAGCTTTGAAAACCGTACTCCAACAGTTCGCGTTACGCTGAAATGTGCGCACTCAGTGAATTCACACCAACCCGGAAGTGCGCGTTGCTTTAAATCGCATGATGCCACCACCGCTGCTGTGCGATTTAAACGCACATCTGAATGAAGCCTTAGTTTTAGTGTTTGTAGGAGTAGGCCTGTGTACTTATTAGATAATCCATTTAGGTCATAGCATTTAGAATAGTTAATAGCAGTTAGATTTAGTGTAGATAGATATATATAATAATAGATAAAACATTAAATAATAAAAAAACATATTAAAACATTATTTTGGAGGGAGAAATGGAGAAGGGAAGGAGAGGCCAGTCTGCTGCCCATAGGGGAGGCAATGGGGCACGTTCCAGAGATGGGAGGGGATGTGCCAGGGGAGTGGCAGTAGCCAGAGGCAGAGCACATCACCACCCCCACCCCCAAACTCAGCAGGCCTGCTTTAGGGCAACAGGCTTCAGCGGCTCAGCATCACCTCCTGGCAGTGCCCTCCTCCACTGCCACGCAGGGCACTGGAAGGGCTGCAGGACTTGAGGCTGCATCTGTCTCTGCTGGTGGTGGTGCTGGAGCAGGTGCTGGTGCTGCTTCCAATGTTCCTCCAGGGCCAGCAATGTCCCCCACTGTCGAGGCAATCCCCAGCAGTCCAGAGTTAGTGGAGCCCACCCCCGCTGCTAGAGGCAGGGCCCGATCCCCGAGCAATCTCAGTAGGGAGAGGAGTAGACGCAGCAGCAGCAGCAGTAGCAGTAGCAGTAGCACTAGCAGCTACAGAGGGGGGCACAGGGAGAGTGCCAGCAGCATGGTGGGCACAGGCAGTCTAGCCTCAGGGTCCCAGTACTCCCCTTCATGGGACATCACCATGATTGCGGACAGTGAGGAAGAGGCAGACACTAGTGCCACAGAGGAGATGTCTGTAGCTGAAGCAATGTCGACCCTCCTCCCAGAGCTGCGTCTCCAGTGCCACGAACTTCTCCCTCTCCCAGCAGCGCTGGTAGCAGTGCATCCGCCAGGGCAGGAAAGAAGGCAGGAGGGGAAAAAAATCCTCAGTCTGGGATCATTTTAAGCAGGTGTCGTCAGATGATCCCAGAGAGGTGCAGTGCACGCTGTGGAATAAGGTGGTGAAGCATAGGCAGGTGCTCGCCAACCTTGGCACAACTGCAATGGTGAGGCATCTCATGGCATGCCACAGTGCTCTGTTGCTAAGCGAGAAGGCAGGGGAAGTGGATGCCAGTGGGTTGCCGACTGCAGTGGCCAGTCGCCTGGCTCCTTCAGTGGGCCAGCATCCTGCACCAACTGCTGCTGCCTCTAGCAGCAGGAGCAGTATGGGGGCAGAACAGCAGCAGGAGCCTCCCAAGCAACGCCGTCAGTCCACCATGGAGGAGATGGGATGGGGGGATGTGACCAGGCCATCATCAGGGCACCGTGACACTGGCTTCCAAGGGAAAGCCAAGCGACTGTTGGCAGAAATGATTGCCCTTGATGGCCAGCCCTTCTCCATTGTGGAGGACAAGGGCTTCCAGCGGCTGATTGGGTTCCTGGCCCCCAACTTTAAGATGCCTTCCCACTCCACCCTGAGTCAGATCGTGGTGCCACAGTTCTACAGGGCTTTGGAGGAGTGGGTGAGGGTGCCGCTGGCAGGGGCTGGGGAGGGGGCATGGTCTACTTCACCACCGACCTGTGGTCCCACCCAGCACACCTACCTGGCAGTGACTGCACACTGGTGGCAGGACCCAGCGCTTGGCAGTGGCAGGAGGGGTCCTGAAGCAGGGTATAGGTGGGTCTTGCTTCAGACCCAAGTCATGGACAGATCTCATACCTTGAGGAACCTCAAGGCAGCCCTGGCCACCGTGGTGAGGGAGTGGGTCACAACAGACACGGTCTTCACCAAGGGGTGTGTGGTCACGGACAATGCGGCCAATATTCAAAAGGCAGTCCATGATGGGGGCTTCACAAGCATCCCTTGCGCTGCACACACCCTCCATCTTGTGGTGAAGGATGCTCTGGACTTGAGGGAGAAGGGGATTGGGCCAGGCACCCTTATCTCCCTGGTTGAGTGGGGGAGGAAGCTGGCGGGCTTCTTCAACCACAGCGTGAAGGGCAGTGAACTCCTCCAGGAGAATCAGGGTGAGAAAGGGTCCCCGGTGCACACGTTGCTCCAGGATGTCTCCACCAGGAGGAATTCCACATTCCTGATGCTCGAGTGGCTTCTTGAACAGAAATCCTCCCTGCATCAGGTGGAACTGGAGACAGAAATTGAGGCACATCCAGTGTACAAAAAGGAGGAATGGGAGATTATCGCTCACACGGTCTTTGTCCTGAAACCATTCCTGGCCGTCACGGAGACCTTGAGCAGCTCCACCGCCACCCTCAGCCAGGTGACCCCACTGGTCCATAGTCTCCACAGCAGCCTGGACGAGATTCTCGGGGGGGGGGATGCATTGTGACCCTCAGGACAGGAGGATGTCAGATGAGGCAATTGACCTTGCGCAGAAGGCAGGTCTCAATGCGCCCTTTGACAAGCTCCTGAGCCGGGAGGAATATGTCCTGGCAACCATGATGGACCCCAGGATTAAGGGCAGCATGGCATGTGAGACAGCAGTGTATGACCTCTGGAAGGATCCACTGGTGCAGAAGGTCTGGCAGGCAGAGCGGACCATGCAGCTGGATGCCCCTGGGGATGGTGGGAGTGGGAGTAGTGACCCCTTCCAGCCATCTGGGTCTATCCCTTCCCCCAATCTAAGTGGTAGCAGCAGCAGCAGAATCCCTATGGCCAACAGCTCCTCTTCTGTGCAGTCCACTCTCGGGAGCATGGGGTCCAGCACAAAAGATCAAGCAGCGTGGCTGAGGGCAGTGGGGCAGGTGGTGCCCACTCAGAGCTACCAGAGGGAGTATAATGGCACCTCAGCAGCAGTGGAGACCTACCTGGAGGATGAGCCATGCATTGGTCCCTTGGCCTACTGGGCCAGCAAGGCCAATGTGTGGCCGGCCCTGTCATAAGTGGCCAAGGTCATCCTGTCCTGCCCACCAACCAGTGTCCCCAGCGAGTGGGTGTTCTTTGGCGGGGGACATTTGCTCCCCGCACCGCCTGAGACTGGGGGCCACGTTGGTGGAGCAGTTGCTCTTCTTGAAGGTGAACCTTCCGCTGCTGGGATTCCCTGAGCTGCCCCTGGACAAGGAGTGATGGTGCAATGGCACACACCTTCCCATGCCAGGGGCAGTCAGGACGGGGCTCCTTCTCTTCCTCAATCTGGGCTAGGGCTACTTGTCCTGTGCTGCTGAGGTGCTGTCCCTACCTCCCAATACCTGGCACCCGCCCCCCTCTCTATCATAGTAGATGGCCTCGGCCACCTTATATGACTGACCTCATGATGCAGGGTGGCATTGGGAAACAAACTGCAAGCCTGCAAACTGTAAGCCTATGGCTACACGATCTCAGCCTGCCTATGTGACACTGACTGGCTCTCGCTCTCTCACGCTGCACAGTCTTTGCTAGCCTATCTGAGTGCCCTTCTGCCAATGTACCAGCCTGCCTGCCCTACTGCCTCCCATGCCACACTGCTTGTCTGCCCACCCAGAGCGCTGCCAAGCTCAAAGCCTGCCTCAGTCCGCCTTCCTGCCTCCCATGCTAAGGTGCCTGTCTGCCCACCCATTTGCTGCCGAGAGAGAGAGAGAGAGAGAGAGAGAGAGAGAAATAAGAGAGATGGAAAGAAAGTCCACCCACTGCTTGAAGGAGAGACAGACACGATCCCACCCATGCTGTCACCTGCACTATATGGCCAGAGAGAGCGAGAGAGAGAGGTTCCTAGCTAGAATGAGCGAGATGGGGGTTAGAAGAGGAGGAGAGGTAGTTATATTCATCTACCCTGACTGCCACCTGCCAGAACCAGGAAGAACTCCCATCTGTGCTCATGCGCCCAATGACCACATACAGCATGCATCAAACCTACCGTAATGAGATGGAATATAGCACACTACATTTTATATGTGCCTGCCTGCCTGTGTGTGTTCCTATACCTGCTGCTACCACCAACTTCAGCACATAGGGATTAAAGATTGGACAGTTCACACAAAGCTCGTAAAAATAAATACAACAACTTTTATTAAAACTATTTACATAACAACAAAACAACAACAACAACGTTCTAAAAACAAAAAGCAAACATTCAAAGGAAACTTATATATTTAAACTAGGCGTCTCTGGACCTGTCCCCCGGGACTTGGGGGAAAGGCAACAGCCGTTGGGGCACAGCACAAGGTTGAGGGCCGGCCACCCAGGGCTCTGGCAGCTCGTAGCCATGGGAGACTTCAAAGTTCAGGGCCCCTTCCATGTCCTGATGCCACCTGGAGCGCGCCTGGTGGAACATTTGCAGGCGGTCTATCTCAGCGGAGACATACTAGCCATACGCCTACACCTTCTGCCTCTCCACCTGGACCGCCTGCAACTGCTCAACCAGGCGGTTCTCCATGGTGACTTCAGACTGCTGGACCTCACCCACGAAGTCCCAGGTGGGCCGCTGCAACTGGGCCTGAAATGCCTTGGCCTCTTCATTCTCCCATGGCCCGGGGGTCTCCACATCAGGGCTGGAGGGGGGTGGGGAGGTCATACATGCCTTCGTTTCTGGGTTGCCTTCCCCCCCTTCTTCTGGTGCTGAGGCTTCATGACCACGGCCACACCAGACTCCTCTGCCTGCCGCCTCACTATCAGGCCATGGGTGCGCTCAATGTAGGCGATGAGCCTTGATGTGGTCCCCTCCCTCTGCTGGTGGAATCTTTTCTTGCAGTGCTAAAATGAACAGAAAAGGATAGGAACATAAAAAGTTCCATACTGTGTCAGACCAATGGTCTGTCAAGCCCTGCCTGCATTTTGTCTCCACAAGTGGGTGGACTGGGTGGCCAATCTCTCTCTGCAGGGGACTTCCATTCCTAACAGGTCAAGTCATAGGGCAATTCATTCACTGTTGTTCCAGTCCCCGTGCCATACCTTGCATGTGGCGATTCCGTCGCCCTTGTCAAAAAACCTCCAGACATCAGACTGCCAGCGCCAAATGTCTGGGGGTGTCACTGGCAGTGGCAAGTCTGACAACCTCTGCCTAGGGATCCTCCTCCTTGCCCTGGTCCTGGGAGCAGCACTGGGACCAGCATCCTATTCCTCTCTGAAATGGGAACACATTAAGAACACCAAAGTAATATCATGCATTTATGATAATGATGCCTCTAGACTAGTCCTCCCTCCTTGGGGTGCTAGGGATTGCAACTATAAAGCACATGCAAATTCTGCCCTCCTGGGGGCGCTAGGGGATGCTAGGGATTGCAACTAGGAAGGCCCTGGCTGGCACGTGAAAATCCTGCCCTCCTTGGGGTGCTAGGAATGGCGAAGGGAGATGTGACCCTGGCTGGAAAGACCCTGCCCTAATTTGCGGGTGCATAGGGAATGGGATGGCAACTGGAGAGTGGAGACCCTTGCTAGCCTGGCACATGTTTGGGTGGGGATGCTCATGCCTGACTCATGCCAGAGCCCCCCACACTACAGTACCCTTTCTCTCTGTGGCAGACATCTGCTGCCACACATTGATGCTCACTGTTTGTGCCTGACTGATGCCCACGCACTCACCTGCATGCCATTGAGCTCACTTTAACGGATACAGCCTTTCTTGTCCTCAAAGTAAAAAAAAAAGTTTACAAACCTGGCAGCACCTCCTGAGCCCACTGCTTGCATCTCAGCCGTGGAGCCGGACACCACCACCGGAGGTATAGTAGGGGCAGTGCCAGCTACCTCAACTTCCTCCTCCTCCTCAAGTGGCAAGTTGTCCCCCAGCTGGTGAATAAGTACTGCAGCCTTCTTCATTTTTAAAAAAAACATCACCCCACCCACAGCCAAAACAGTCACCCACAACACAGACCAACACTCACCAACCACAACCTCAACAACAACACAGCCAGACCCAACCCAAGCACAGCCAAAACACACAAACTAAGCAGCCACCCAGCCAAACACACACTCACTCGCCCCACAGCTCCATACGCACTTAAATTTCCAGTTTCCAGCGTGATCACAGCTTCATGTGCTCTCATGATATCTTTCCCCCGAATGGCTGAACCCGAACCCAATGAAAAAACTGAATGGACAAACTGAACAGATGAACCGAATGCAGCCAAACCGAATAGCCAAACCCAAACCACGATCTGTTCACCAATCCCTAGTGCCGGGGTCCACAGTTTCCCAAATGGCACCTCTCCCCCGTACCATATCAATGCAGGAAGATTACCTAAAATGTAGTGCATTGCCGGGGCAACCCTGTCTGGGAGTGGGGCTGCAGCGGTCACTTCCCTGGGATTGGACTGCTTGCTCTGCTGGCAGTGCTCTGGGATGTTCCAGAGCACCTCCAGTGAGGCTAGGGATGCGCAAACATGGTTCGGAAGTTTGGTGTTCAGCCCAAATTCACCCAGTTCAGACAGCCGAACCAAATGCAAAAACCCCTGAACAGTTCGGCTAAGTTCAGATGCGTTTGGGCCGGAAAAATCGGGGCTGGCGGGTCCAAGGAGGGGGTTCATCTGAGGAGGGGTGGAGAGAGGCTTGGACTAGCAGCCCAATCACCATCCCTCTTTTCCTTAGACCACTGGCTTCACAGTCTGCGATTCGCATGGGACTAGGCTGCACAGGGTCAATGAGGCTTTTGGTAAGGCGAGCGCAGCAAGGAACAAAAGTCATTGCCCTCCCCCCTTCCAATTCCTTCTGAGCTAGCCACTGATCCTGTCAGCAGGCGTTTTCAGAACTCTCCCTCTCACAGCAGTTTGTGTTCCTCCCAATCCATTGCCATCTTCCTCCTATTTCACCCATTTCTTCCCACACATTTACCTCCATAGTTTCATTTATTTAGATTAGATTAGATAGATTTAGGTGTTAAACCCGACATCAAGAAGCAGCCACTCCAGCCCCAGGTCCCACCATCAAGGTTCTGGGGCCTACATTACAGGCAGGGAGGGCCCTCCATCCCCTTCATCCAGAAGCTGCCACTCTAGTTCCAGGACCCACCATCAGATTTCTGGGGTGATCATTCCGCTCACAGAGCATTACAGGCATGGAGGGCTGTCCATCCACATCATCAAGAGCTGGGATGGGGGCAGCTGCCAAGTCCATCGGCAGCTACAGGACGTAGAGGGTGGAAATGATTGCGCTTGATGGGTGCCCTTCTTGGCAGTCAGGCACATGAGGTTTAGGTGTCTGATTGGTTTCCTGGCCCCCCAATTTAAGCTGCCCTCACACACCACCCTGAGTCAGGCTGCTACTGGTGCCTGGCAGTCTGCAATTCCCAGCCAAGTAGGGGTGCCAGCCACCAAGCCCTGGCTGGGCCTCTGCTACTGCTCTGCCGATGCCTGGCAGCCTACAATGCCTGGACAAGTAGGGGTGCCAGCCACCAAGCCCAGGCCAGGCCTCTACTGCTGCTCCGCTGATACCTGGTAGTCTGCAACGCCCGGCCGTGATGGTGACTAGAACTGGAGAATCTAGCATAGAGCAAGCAGAACTGGAGGCCTTCCAGTGTGTCTGTTTAAGATATTAAACAGGCCAAACCCCCGCCAAGCCTACCCTTCACTTTAGATGGGGTAATGTCCATACCCATCCAAGTCCAATTGCCCCACATGCCATGTTTCTTGGAGCAAAATAATGTCAAAGGATCTAATGAAACAACCAAAATCATTATCCATCAATTTGGTTTTCCAACCTGAAATGTTCTGAAAAACTATAGATGCCCATCATTCCTTCACTTCATCTGCAGTTGCAAAACCCAATTAGTTTGAGGGGAGATCAAATTCCTCCATCCCTAATATTGAGGGAGAGAGAGGAGGTGCAAGCAAAGGATTCATCTTAACTGGACATGATCCTGAAGGATCAGCACCAGTATTACTCAGCACTGCGCATGACCACTTCCCATGTGCCAAAGCACCCAGGGAAGTGGCCTCATGCTGAATATTTTGTGACACAACTTCTTTTACCTAGTTTAGTATTCAGGCGAAAAACTGCCAAAGAACTTATTTTACCTGCTCTGTTTTCTAAGGCCACTTCCCCTTGATGATGGTACCCTTCTAAATACATAGTTATTGCAAGCTGCCAGACATCGGTGGAGCCGCAGCAGAGGCCCGGCCTGGGCTTGGTGGTGGCTGGCACCAATACGGGGCCGGGCATTGCAGGTTGGCATCCTACTAGCCAGATTTCACCAATAGGGATGTGTGAACGCTTTTCGAATGTTCGGAGTTTGGGCCGAACCGAACCGAACTGAACATTCGAACGGCCGAAGAGTTCAGAAAAGTTTGGATGAGTTCAGGGGTGGGAAAAATGTGACTTTGGGCAGAAAAAAAGGTGTCTGGAAGCTGAGGAGCAGACTTCCTTGCACCAGGGGTGGAGACCAGGGGTGGTTTCAGGGCCAAATGATACCGATACCAAAAAAAATAATTTGTTTTCGGTATCGATAGTGCTATTTTCTGATATTCGGCCGAGTTTGGATGAACTGAACTCCACCAAACCGAAACCGAACCTGGGTTTCGAACCGAATGACCGAATGTCCGAACATCCGAACTGCGTTCTGTTTGCACATCCCTATCAACCAACTCTTCTTCAAATTGGTCAACTAGCCTTGCCCGGTGGTGATTCATGTAGCCAGCCAGTCACCGCCTGCCTTGATGGTGACTAGAACTGGAGAACCCAGCATAGAGCGAGCAGAACTGGAGGCCTGCCAGCCTGCAATGCCCGGCCAAGTAGGCGTGCCAGTTACCAAGCCCGGGCCGGGTCTCTGCCACTGCTCCACTGATGCCAGTCTTCAATGCCCAGTCAAATAGGGGTGATGGCCACCAAGCCCTGGCCAGGTCTCTGATAATGCTCCACCAATGCTAGCCTGTAATTCCCCGCCTCCTATGGGTGCCAGCCACCAAGCCCCAAGCCTTCCCAGCCTCTGCTGCTGCTGCCGCTGGATCTCTGCCTGCAGGCCATGACAACATGTGCAACCCTGATTTGGGCACTGGCAGGCACTACTTGGTCAGGCATTGCAGGCTGCCAGGCATCAGTGGCACAGCGACAGAGGCCCGGCCAGGGCTTGGTGGCTGGCACCCCTACTTGGCTGGGCATTGCAGGCTGGCAGGCCTCCAGTTCTGCTCGCTCTATGCTGGGTTCTCCAGTTCTAGTCACCATCACGCCAGGAGTGACAGGGCTACAGTAGTGCCTGCTGGTGCCCAAAGTGGGTTTGCGCATATTGTCATGGTCTGCAGGCAGAGACGGGCAGTCCAACAGAACATCTGCTTTCAGTAGCCTTTGGGTGGGCAGCAGAATTGCTCATTTGTAGGACAGGACAGGAGTCAAGAGACCCCAGTTCTAATTCCTGGTTTAGAAGTCCTTTGACCTCTCTGCATTTCAGCTTTCCCAGTTCTAGACCAGAGGGCTACCATTCTGGGAGCTCACAGGAGAAAGAACCTGTATGGTAACTAGGCTTGGGGTACACAGTTCCAATTGCTGTTGCATATTCAGCCTCTTTGCAGGGTAAATAAGAGGACTTTTAAATGCTTCCCCTTCTTCAGAAGAACTTAGGCTCGGTGCTTGGCCCCTGGGGGTCCCTGCCCAATTCCCGTTGGGGCATGGCTGACCATCTGAGACCCACCAATGCCTGCAAGCCTGCAATGCCCAGCCACCTATGGGTGCCAGCCCCCAAGCCTTCCCGGCCTCTGCTGCTGCTGCCGCTGTGTCTCAGACGGCTAGCCCTGGTGCCACGGGCACCCCCCAGGGGCCAAGCGCTGAGATTGCCTGCCTGGGCAACCCAGTATGCAGAGCGCCAGGCCTTCCTGGTCTCTGCTGTTGCTACTGTGTCTCTGATGGCCTGCCATGCCTCCACGGGCACCCCTGGGAGTCCCTGGAACACCTCAAGCCTCCAGGTGGGACTGAACTTTCCAAACGTTTGGGGTGTGTGTGTGTCTGAACTACACCAGACTGAACCCAAAAACCTGAACTAAGTTTTTAGTCCAAACATCCAAACTCCATCCTGTTCACACATTCCTAAGTGGGGCAGCTCCACAGCAGTGACAGCCTGCTCCACCTCTGGCAGGCTGTCTTTAAATGAATGGTCTTTCCAGGCTTGAGGCAGGGCAAAGGAGGGGTTGTTGGCCGTGTGAAGGCACCCAAGGTCAGAGTTTCCAAAGATTACATTGCTGTCACATGGGAGTAGTTGTGTGCACCTGTCCCAGGTAGTTACTACTGGGGATCGGTATGGTGTTTTATATTTGACTGGCCCCCTAGAAGGTTAAGGATAAAGTCTTATCCAGTCTTTATCTGAACCACTGCTAGCTTACCCATTGAATAAAAATCCATCCCTTTTGAAGTCTTTCAGGTACTACTCGCCTGTATTTTTCTGATGTGGCCACAGCCCCTTTGGAGCATCCTGGTTCCTGGTGGGAGCTTGCTTCTGGTAACACCTGGGTCTGGATCCCTGCCCCCACCCTCTTCAGGCCTCTATAGCTCTCCACTGCCTGAGGGAAGAGGAAGCTGAGTTCCTGGGGGAAGCTTGCTGCTGGTAACACCTGGGTCTGGCTCCCTGCTCCAACCCTCTTCAGGACTACAGGCAGCAGCTAGCAAAAGGCTGGGGGGAGCCTTTCTGGGGAGGGAGGAGAGAGGGGCACCTCTTGGGGTAGTTAGTGTTGGGTATGGGGAGGTATGCAGTGGGGGAGAATAGACCATTGGGGCTAGCAGGAGCAACACTTGGTGTTAGTTCCCATGTCCCACTCCCCCCTGTCTTGAGTATATGGGGGTTGAGGCATGTAGGGGGTCATATATGACACTTATGCTGCTTAATGTGAGGTTGGTGGTAAATAAAATATCTGTCATCTATGATTTGATCCAGGATGAAGCCACCAACTTCATGTGCATTATGGAGACCTGGCTGGATGGCCAGTATTGACTCAGATGGTGCCATCCAGATACTGCCTTGCCTACTCCCAGGGAAGCAAAAACCATGTTCCATTCCCAAGGGCAGGCTCCGACTTCTGAGCCCCTGCTTTTCTTTGGTGAGCCCCTCCCGAGTTCCCATGCTCAGGTTTTTTTATCTGCTTCCTGTTTCCTCCTAAGTTGGCCAGAAGCTGCCTCCCCTGATCCAGCTGGGAGCAACTGGCCTCTTGATGTGGCTGGGTTATACTCTCTGTCCTCACATTCTACAGTAACTTTCCTCAACCAATGCTCCAATTCTGATCCTGCAGCTACTCAAGGGTATCCTGTTACACTGCACACAAGTCCCCTTCGCCACGGGTAATCCCGGCGACGGGGTAATTGCCGCACCCCCCCTCGGAGATACGGCGCAGTCAAGATGGCTGCCAGAGCAGCGTGATCGGGCCATGGGGCCGGTTGCCAGGGCAACCCTGGTGGCGCGTGCGCAGTGGCGCCGCGCCTGGAAAGAGAGCGGTTCCCGCCCTTTGTAGGGAGGGCGGGGCCGCGAGGAGAAGCCTCAGTCTGCGTGCGGGTGCAAGAAGGCAGCAGCAAGGATCGCTTGCTGCTGAGGGCCAGCACCACGTGGATTCAAGAGGCAGATAGGGGTAGGAGATTGTGTAATGGGCCGCACAAAAAAGAAGGCGGCCCCGAAAAAGCGAGCCCCGCAAACGGGGAGCCAGTCCCGGAGTGGGGACAGCCCGGAACAGGGAGAGAGGGAGGAAGGGACGGGGGCCCCAACCCGACAAGAACTTTTGGAGCGGCTGGCGGCCTGCGAGGCTTTGCTCCAAGGGCGGCCCCCATGCTCTACACCTCCTCCCCCTGAGGGTCTCCAACATAATATGGGGGACTCAGTGGTGGGGGGTTTAAACCTCCAATTCGAGGGGGGAGAAACCCAGCTGGCCCCTGAGATAGACCCAGCTGCAGCTCAACCCCCACTCGAGGGCCCCAGAAGGGGTAATAGAATCATCACCCCCCCGGCGCGATATAGAGAGGAGGCGGGGCCATCTCGAGGGGAGCATGGAGGGATGAACCAGTCCCTGCTTAGCCAGGATGTGTGGGGGATTGTTCAACCCCCTCCTGGGCTAGGTGGGCAGGGGCAACAGCTTAGCCCCCTGGATAGGGGGCAAAACCCAAACATAACTTGGGCCCCCCCAGGACAGGACGGAACCAGGGGGGGGGGGATATAACTACGGAGCCTACGGCAATCCTGCCGACACATGGGACCCCTTTGGTGTACCAGGGCTGGCACGTTACCAGCGCCAGCAGGCCAGCAGTACGGCAGCTTTGGGGGCACCACCAGTCACACCATTTCACATGGGGGGGCACGAGCGCCCCCGAGATATGCTTTCTTCTGCAGGCGAAGGACCCCCACCGGCCCGCCGAAGACGCGACGCGCATCAACAACAAGGGGGGGATCAAGACATAGTACAGCGCCTGCAGGCGATTGAGGCAGCCCTACAAGGGGAACCCAGGGGCCAGCATGGAGGGCGGCCCCACGAAGCCCCCGGGCCCAGCAGTCAACCCCAGCCGACGTTCCAAGGTGAGTGGACCGACCACGGGGGGTGGGGGACAACGGCATTAACCGGCTATGAGAATCCCCCCATACGGGCAGGGCCAGGTGGAACATCCCATGGGGGAGGGGACGTCAGGCCCCCCAACAGGCCTGGTCAGATGGGTAGTAGTGACCTAGCCAGCAGAGCCCCAGGAAGGGTTCTAGAACAAGGGCACCAGGCTCCAGCCCCCTGCCTGCGGCAGGTCGAGGGCATGTGGGCCTGGGTACTACCAGTGGGTTTGCCCGTAGGGCAATCGGGGGCAGCAGCCCCACATAACGACAGCAGAACAGAGGCAGTCATTAGCCAGGGAATAGCCCCCTTTTTTCCCCAGGCGCGTATCCCCCTGGCCACCACCTCAGTGGGGGCAGTGTCTGCAACAATAGTACGCCCACCGGGCGGGGTAATCGCTGATGTGGCAGCCCCGTTCGGCAGCCATTTAACCTCCGCGACCAAGGAAAAAATCTGGCGGGGTGAATATATCGATATATTCGCATTATTATTCAGTGACCCCATAGTGGACCACTCGGAAGCGGAAGACGAGAAAGAGAAAGAAAAATTTAAGCGCCCAAAGGCGGATAGAAACTGGGCCAATTGGACTTCCGCTTTCGCGGTCTACATGGGGGTAATAATGCAGGTAGATCCAGGAAGGGGTCTAGAATTACATAAATACGCCGACATCGTTCGTCGGGCCCACGGCACCGGTCCCCCTGGCGCGTGGCTGCGTTATGACGAAGCCTTTCGTCATAGGGCAGCGAATACCCCGGGCCTCCGATGGGACGCCCATGCGCCGGACATCTGGCTGGAGAGCATGGTGGATGCAACCAGGGCTCCCCGGTCCGATAGCGGGCACCCATTATTCAAGGGAGGGGTGGCCCCCGCCAATGAGCCATACCGCGGGGAGACACGAAAAAGAGGACAGGGTAGTCCGGGCACGTGTTGGGAGTATAACTCCACGGGCAGGTGCAACAGGTCCCAGTGTCGGTTTCGGCATGCGTGCTCCAGCTGTGGGGGGGGACACCCTGAGAGCACGTGCTACCGCCCCCGTCAGAAGGGTGGCCGAGGCCGATTCGGAGGTGGTGCGGGCCCGGGAAAAGGGGGGCAAGGTGGCCCCCCCCCTGGGACCCGCAACCAAAAGGGGGCCGACGCCAATCCGAATTGAGTCATTAGAGAGAGCCCTCAACATGCACCCGGCAAAGGAAGAAGTAAAATATGTAGTTGAAGGTTTTAAGAACGGTTTTCACATTCCCGCCGGCCCAGTTGAGTGCACCCGAATAGTTAGGAACTTAAAATCCATAAATGGGCATGAGGAACTAGTCAAGAGAAAGATTGAAAAAGAGGTGTCAGATGGCAGAGTAGCTGGTCCATTCCACCAACCACCCATCCATAACTTAGTATTGTCACCCCTGGGCATTGTGCCAAAGAAAACACACGGAGAGTTTAGGTTGATCCATCACCTGTCTTACCCACACGGCGCTTCTGTGAACGACGCCATACCGAAAGAATTGGCTACTGTGAGGTATGCGTCGTTCGACACGGCGGTTGAAAAAGCGCGGAACATGGGACCCGGGGCACTGTTGGCAAAGTGTGATGTCAAATCAGCATTCCGCTTGCTACCAGTGCACCCTGATAGCTTCCACCTGTTGGGATTTCACTTCAAGGGACATTATTATTTTGATCGAGCGATGCCAATGGGATGCTCCATATCCTGTTCGGCATTTGAACGATTCAGTTCCCTGGTGGAGTGGATCTTTAAACAGCGATGGAAGGGGGGAGAAGTAACAAAATACCTCGATGATTTCCTGATAATAGCCCCGCCGGGGACAGATGAATGCGCGTCTGCTTTGGGGCTGTTTCAGGAGATGGCCACTGAATTGGGTATCCCACTTGCCCCGGAGAAGACAGAGGGACCATCCACAACCTTAACTTACCTGGGCATTGAATTGGACACTGTAAAGAAATGGTCCAGGCTCCCACAGGACAAGTTGGATACGTTAAAGGCCAAGATCGAGGAATGCATTCTGGCCCATAAGATCACAGTAAAATCCCTGCAATCATTAGTAGGCAGCCTTAACTTTGCTTGCCGGGTGGTCGCACCTGGTAGAGCGTTCTTAACCAGGCTATATGGTAAACTGAAGGGCGACCTCCAACCCCACTATAGAATTAGGGTAAGTCAAGAAATGAAGGCTGATTTGCGATCCTGGCTGGAATTCCTTAAGGAATACAATGGAGTGAGTTTTTGGCGTAGTAAGTGGCTGTTGCGCAGTGACCTGCAGGTGCACTCGGACGCAGCAGGGGGAGCAGGCTTTGGAGTTTACTTTCAGACCCGGTGGTGCGCGGAGCCTTGGCCACCTAGTTGGCATGAAACGGGGTTGACAAAAGATCTAACTTTTTTGGAATTGTTCCCCATAGTCATAGCAGTATTGCTATGGGCTGAACAATTCGCTAATCACACCATATTGTTCTGGTGCGACAATATGGCAGTGGTACATATAATAAACACGCTGACATCACGCTCCCCCCGTGTTATGAGGCTAGTGCGCTCCATGGTAGTAGCCTGCCTTAGGAACAACATAATGTTCACAGCACGTCATGTACCCGGTATTGACAATGGCATAGCCGATGCCCTCTCTCGCTTTCAGATCGAGCGATTCCGGGAACTTGCGCCGGAAGCCAGGGAGTTTCCCGACCCTCTCCCGCCGAGAGCATGGAGCCTTGGGAGTTAGAAGTGCAGAATATCGTGCAGGGATCCCTGGCTCCTAGAACTCAGGCAGCTTACGGTAGGGCGTTCCGGGAATTCCAGGCATATAGAACAGACA
Source organism: Sphenodon punctatus (assembly GCA_003113815.1). Classification (NCBI taxonomy): domain Eukaryota; kingdom Metazoa; phylum Chordata; class Lepidosauria; order Sphenodontia; family Sphenodontidae; genus Sphenodon; species Sphenodon punctatus. The sequence goes on from QEPC01001577.1 coordinate 705,251, forward strand.
GAGGTTGGGCACCGGGTTTTCCCATTACAGAGCCCGAAGTACTACAATTTGCCATGTCACTCCGGCATAAGGGTCTAGCGGTTAGCACCATTGGGGGCAAGATTGCAGCCATTAATTTTATTAGCAAGTTGAAAGGCCACCCCTCCCCAGATAAGGGTTTTTATCTAAAAAGGATGCTGGAAAGCTGGGCCAGAGGAACAGCGACCCCAGCCCCGGAAAGAGCCCCCATAACCACACCGATATTAGTCCATATCGTAGGAATCTTACCAGAAACATGTCGCGACGCATACGAAGCGCAATTGTTCACAGCGGTTTACGCCGTTACATATTTTGGTGGATTTAGAGTGAGTGAAGTGGTCCCAACATCTAGATTAGATTTATCTGGCCGGGCCTTTAGAATCAATGACATTGATTGGAACCCCTGTAGACTGCGATTACGGTTAAGAAGATCCAAGACGGACCAGAAGGGCAGGGGAACCAATGTAGAATTGTTCCGAACGGGACAAGAAGGGATATGCCCGGTAAGCCAAATGGGACACTACCTAAACATACGCCCACAGGTGACAGGCACATTGTTCCGCCACCAAAACGGTACCCAGCTAACGAGTTATCAATTCAGCGCTGTCCTTAGGACAGCCCTGGGTAAGATAGGACTTCCAGCGAGTGGATACGGGTCCCATTCATTCAGAATAGGGGCAGCCACGACAGCAGCTGCAGCAGGTTTGCCGCCCGAGGCGATTAAAGGGGTAGGGCGGTGGCGGTCCAATGCATATAGAAGGTATGTAAGAGGCCATCAATAACATTATTATGTCTCCTGTCCCAGGGTTTAGGTCCAACGAAACAAAAAATCACGAAGTATGGATCGTGGGCCACAGCCTGGTTCGTTGGGCCGAGAAGGCTGCCATACAGTCAGAATGGGGACGCCAACTAGGATTGGGTCAAAGGGCAGCAGTTAGTTGGTATGGATATGGTGGCATGAGATGGTACCAGCTGCTGCAAAAGTTGAGACTGCTTGGAAGAGAAGGCACACCCGACATTCTAGTGATACACTTAGGGGAGAATGACATCCCGGCCCAAAAAGGGATTAACCTCTTGATCAAAATTAAAAAGGACCTGTTGTTAGTTAAGAGTTTGTTCCCAAATGTTCAGTTATGTTGGACTAGTTTAGTTCCCAGAATTCGATGGACGGGAGCTATTAACCCACCCAAAATTGATAAGGCACGTAGGAACATTAATAGGGAGATAGCAAAATGGATAGGTAGCATTGGGGGAGCAATTATTCAACACACAGACATTAATGTCGGACGGCCAGAATTGTTCAGAGATGATGGGGTCCATCTCTCCCGGGTGGGTAATGACTTATATGTTAGGAACTTGGCCCAACACCTGAAAGAGCTGGTGATGTGATAGTCAGTGGGTGTCGGGGGAGACCGGACGGCCTCCCCCTTTTAGTGGCGGGGGTCCAGTATGCTACAGTAGGATAAACAGGTAAGAATAGGATAAGATGAGTCATCTCCTTAAGAGATGGGGAGGCGACACCCTGTGCGAAGGGAGAGCAGTACGCGCAGGGGTTATCACCCTGGGAGGCGTACCAGGTGAGACCAGCAAGTACATGCACGGTCTGCTGGCCTTACGGGTACTCACCTCCTTACTCATGCCCACCGTTGGGCCTGTTCCCTTTCGGCCAGAGCCAGAGTGCTGTCGAAGGGAAGAAGTTCGTTGGTTAGTACTGACTAGGGAAGGTGCATCCCGGTCAGTACACGTTAATAAGAATTAAGTAGCTAGCATACTGGACCCATATTGCTGGTGCAATCACCCACTGGCCTAATTGATCTGTTGAAATAAAGTGCGGCCAAGTTTAAACCATATACTGCCTCTGTGTCTCATTGGGGGGGTGCGCTGGCAAAGGGTATTTTACCTCCAGAACATAACATTAGAAATGTCATACTGTGTCAGACTAATCCAGTCCACCATCCTGTCTCCAAAAGTGTGGCCACCTTTGGTCATTTCAGAAAAGTACACAACAGGTCGAGGGAGGGGGCAACCTTAGAATTTGTAGGACTTAAGATGAAGATAAAATGTGAGGTCCCTTGTGGTTCCACCCTCATGCCTCTGCCCCCACTGGAGAACTCTCTGAGGGGCCTTAAAGGTGGTCATTTTTGGGCCCCACTTGGGGGGCCTGCACCCTGCCTTGGTGAAAACAGAGGCCATTGTGACCCCTTGAAAGTAGAGAAAATACTTGCCCTTTGGTAAGGCTAGCCCTCCAACAGGTCATAATGAAGGAATCAATTTCCTGCTATTCACTTCCAGCTCCTGACACACAGTGGTTTTGCCCCTCCCCCCTCTGTCCTGAAACCATCATGGCTAATAGCTATTTATGGGCTTGTCTTCTAAGAACATATCTAATCCTTGTTTAAATTCATTTATGCTATTGACTTTAACATACAACATCCTTTGGCAACAAGTACCACAGGTTGAGTGAAAAAGCACTACTTTTTGGGTGTTGTAAATCTGCTGCCAGTTAGTTTAATAGAGTGTCCCCTAGTTCTAGTATTTCTCAAGAGGGTAAAAAACAAAACCCTATTTACATGTCCTGCACACCAATTGTGATTTTGTAGATTTCTATCCTGTCCTCTCTTAGTTCTCTTCTCCAAGCTGGTCATTTTTTCTTGTCTAACATATATCTGCACCTTTTCCAGTTCTGCTTTAGCTTTCTTGAGCTGGGAAGACCATAACATCACACAGTAGTCAAAGTGCTGCATCAGAGATTAAAATAGTGACATTATGACATTTTCTGTTTTATTTACTATCCTTTCTAAATATTTCCTAACATTCTGTTTGCCATTTTGACCAATACCACATATTGAGCTGATATTTTCAAGGAATTGTCCACAATGACTCAACGATTCTTTTCCTGAGTAGTAACACATAATTTAGAACCTAGCACTGTGTATGTATAGCTAGGATTATTTCCCCCCTATATGCACTTGTCAATACTGATCCACTAATATCCCTATAAAACAGTGTGTATGGTTAATTTCTGTTTCTTCTAATACAGTTACTCAAAACCTGTAACAAAATTATTTGTATAGTTTGCAAAGACAATTCAACTATCTTTTTTTTTCAGCAGGGGTTAGTATTTGTACATAAAAAGCAACTGTACTGAAAGCTTGTATTTAATCTACTTGCACTAATCAATGGGTTTTTAACTAGACAACTTGCATTTCCAACTAGATCATGTCTTCCTTCCTTCCTTCCTTCCTTCCCTTCTTCCTTTCTTTCTGAAGACCATTTAAAAAAAAAAAAAAAAAACAAGAAGAAAAGAAATCACAGTCTTTGGGTGGGGGTGGGGGGTGGGGGGGATTGGTTAACTGGCAAATGGTTTTTCTTGCAAGTCTCATGAATGACAGTATAATTTATATCATCAGTCTGCATATCAAATGTACACTCATGTCGCTAGCATGATAATAAACAAAGAAAATGCTTGCCTTTATACAATAAAATCTTTAAGTTAACAATAGGGCGGGCGAGCAACAATAATTTTTGCTCACAAGGAATTTCAATATATCGGGAACCAGGAACTATTTCTCAACTGTTCCCTGATACCGATGCAATTTCTCAATTCTTGCAATGCTGAGAAATACCATCCTGATTTACCAACTTTCCGCTTACCGTTTACCATGTACCGTTACTGCGGGGGTACCATTTGACTTTGGGGTTTGTTGTTTCTCTGGTTTTGAGCCATTTCACTGTACAAATAGCCTGCTACTTAACCTCCCCCCAGTGCCCCTTAAGCTCCATTCCAGTGCCTCCAATCAAAATTCTTGTTTTATGTTCCTTTTGCTTTGACCAATCTGCAACTGGATGGCAGATTTGTAAAGAATCTGATACACAGTTGCAGACTGATCAAAGCAAAGGGAACAACATAGAACAACAATTCTGATTGGAGGCACTGAAGTGGAGGTTAAAGGGGGAGATTAAGGGGTAGGTTATTCACACAGTGAGTGGCTCAGAAATGCATGAATGTTTGGAAATAAAAACGAAAGGGAAAACAAAATGAATGAGGTCCCTTCTGCACACCCCTAGAAGGAAGGCTCTAAGTTGGGTGTGGGTGAGACATCTAAGCTCATAGCTGAGGTTGTTGTATTCAGAGCTCTGAGCTGGCTTAAAGGGGCTAGATTATCAGGAAAAGGATTGCAGAGTCAAAGCCCCGAAGGGGAGAAGTCAGAACACCCAGCACTTGGAGTAATGCTGTATCCATTGATATATGAAATATACAGATCAGGGTCATGGTATAAAAGTTATAACATTTTCATTTCCTGAGCCACAGAAGAAATTTGAAATCCAGATGAAAATTAGTTAACTGAATGCACAACTGTGCATATCAACAATGGGCATTAATTCACATGCAATATGCAAAGGGACTAGCAAATCTGTTCCTGTGCAGAGAAGCAAGCTTTCCTCAAGAGAAGAACAAAGACACTGAAGGATTTTAAGACACATGTGCAAGGACTGGTATAGTCACTAGGCATGTGCAATTTGTTTTCTTTTTTAAAATTTCTAAAACAAATTAAGCCCTTTTCATTTTAGTAATTAAAATATGATAATGAATGACAAAGGTAACAAAACCAGACAAAAACAAAGAAAAAAAAAGTTTGTTTTCATTATAAAAATATTTTTTTTAAATAAAAACCCCCTCACCCATGCCCCCACGGCCCATGGGATTGAGGGAGATGGCACTTGGAGAAGGCAATAGAGCAGACAGGGTGCATGGGGTCTGGTTGGGATGGGCTGCGAACTTGCTATGTGCAGTTCTTTTGACTACACGCTCACCATGCGTACATTGTGTGCGTGTCCCCTGCGCATTGCGCGAGTGGTGGGCACATGCAGGGCATAGGATTGTGCTCAATAATGGTAGTGTCAGTGACAATTTGGAAAGGGGCTGCACGTGCACAGAATGCTCTGGCAGCCAGTTTGTACATGCACAGGTGATTAAATTTATTTTTTTAAAATATTTTTAATAAAATTAAACCAAAAAACTGAAAGAAAACTGAAGATTATGATTAATGTTTTGTTTATGAAACCCGCTGGAAATGAAGGGGGTTTAGTAAGCAAAAAATGAAAACAAATGATGTGCCTGCTGCACTCCCCTGATCGTCAGTGGGTTGTGCAACCATATGAAGAGAGAACCATCCAGAAGCATCTGAAGCAAAGGGGCCAACTCTGAGAGATGAGAGTGGACTTTGGCCGTTTTTACACAGATGCCCCTACCCCCCGCTCAGTATGTGTGTGTGCGTGGGTGGGGGGGGTCTGTGTAAATGGCTAGCAGAGGGTAGGGGGATGGTTGTCCGCTCAGTGTTTGTCTATGTGAACACCGAGCGGGACGGGTGGAGGGTGTGCGAGCTCCCACGCAACACCCACCTCCACCCATCACCCACCCACCTCCACCCATGGAGCCCTCCAGAAAACCGGAGAAGGCTCCGGGTGGAGGTGGGTGTGTGTCCGTGTAAAGGGACACACACCCATCTCCACCCGCTGTGCCAAAATACCCATCCCCCCCACCCCATCTGTGTGAAAAGAGCCTATGAACAGAACTGAACTGTAAAAGTGGGATTTGGAGTTAAGAGGGGTCCAAGTTAAACTAGCAATGCTTTATTGTTATAAATCAGAGTTGAACTCGTTAACCCGGTTGGTAATATACCTTACCCAAACTGAAAATGGTGGTTCAGATAATACCTGATATCTGTTTATGCTCTGTTGTGTATCCATTTTGGTTATTAAGGATCAGTTTTTTAGGGTTTTTTGGATTTGGTTATTGAGGTTTTTCAGTCATCTCAGTATTTTAGTTGAAACATTTTGGCAATATCAGCACTATTGTACATGTCCAACTGTGGAAAATGATGTAGTTGAATGGAGAAATGACCAAACAAGTGAAATGACCACACTGGAAAGCTGAAATGGCACACACAAGAAAATTGATATCCTTTTCAGCAGAGATACCATTTGGGTACTCAAAGGGTTACCCAAAATATGTGAATACCACCAGGGAATAATAAATTTGTTACCTGTTTCAACTCTATTATACATACGTTCTCTCTATATATTTGCAACTTCATGAAACTCTGTACCTGATCTGCAGGGGTATGCAATTCATATTGTTTTAATGAGTTAGTTGTAAGCTGCCCCGAGTCGCTTTTGCGAGAGGGGCAGGGGGGAAATGGAAAAAAACAAAAAAACAAATAAATAAATAGTTATGAAAATGAATGGATCCTCCATTTGTTTTTGTAGCTAAGGTAACAAAAACAAATGAATAAGCAAATGACATTTGTTTGATTTCATTCATTTTTTATTTAGTTTTTTTTTTTTGTTTAAGTTACTAATAATCCTTTTAAAAAATAAAAATCACTGCACATGTGGAGACTGGTTTCCCTTTTCCAAAAGGACACCGATGCTGTCAGCACTATTTTGAAATGCCCAGAAAGGTGCAGCGGCCATTTGCGCATGTGTAATGAGGGTTTTTTAATTATTATTTTTAATAAAATCAAATGAACTGCCCCCCGAAAACAAATGGATCATTTACAAACACCCCCGAAAATGAAGGTTTTTTTGTAAATGAAAACAAAAACTAAAATGAAAATGAATGATGTGTCTTCTGCACCCCACCCCCCACCCCCAATCTGCCTGTTTGTTTTACTTGGAACTTAATCTCTTATATTAAAGCTTCCTTTTGAGTTAAACTGGCATGGCCTACTGCTGAGGATCCTGGGGGTGATTTTTCGTTACATCCTGAGGAAGACCACCTCACTTTTAGCTTTACGTGACTGCCGTGCTTCCCAAATATGGATAGCTCAGGGTTTTTCCTTGAGAACAGGCTTGGTGTGTGCTTGGATTGCCCCAGCATCTTGTGACAGTGGGTAGATTGGCCCTGGGCCATAAGAACAATAGCCTGTAGGAACGATGATTGGGAAAACAGAACCATGGCTGTGTTTCGAGGGGAACTGGGGAGTCCGCTAAATAGAATGAATCACACTCACTAAAATGAAATTAGGGGATTAGCAACCAGCCACACGCTTTTTGTACCCCAACTCTCCCTCAAATATATTCTACAGTTTGAGAATGCCACACTTCAGGATGAGAACCTAATCTGGTTTTATGCCTTCAGCTCAATTGATAGAGATCTGTGCTGAAATTTCCAAACCCAAACTCTATTGATACCCTACTAAGAGGAGCCATCACATGTTCTTTCAGTGTTAATTTTCTGCCATATTCTTGAATCAATCTATATTTATTTACCACAATATCCTGCAGAAGTAGAATACAAGGGACTATCACAGCAGTACCTCCTAATTCTGGAAATAGTCAGACAGACATAGCCACACGTTCACATAGTAGAAGGGTTTGTTACACTCAAAGGAAATTCTGTTGCTCCAAGGAACTGTTTTCTGAAATGATGAAAAGAAAAGAAAACATGGTTACTGAACACCAGCTACATGAGCATCAGAGGAAGAACAGAAAGCCAGCAGAACAGCAAGATGCAGACCCCAGTTAGAAGCTTCAAAGCCATAACTGAGAATAACAGAAGTCATGCCACCACCCAGGAGTTAAAAGGAGGTTCGATGTCAAGCCAACGAAGTCATCAAGATGCTGGCTCTATCCCGGTTATTAAGACAGCCAAACAAACAAATGAAAGGCGCTCAGGTCATAACGAAGGGCAGATGACCCTCCGGGCAACCTAGGAAGCATTGGCTGACAGAGGTGGATTACTGGAAAAGCCAGGAGCTTTCCACTTGTATATAATAAAACCACCGGGACTTCCTCAATACCCTTATTGTTTGAGAGGAGAGAAAGGCATATACTGCCAGAACCATGGAGCTTGCCACAGTGAACCCGTACAGGCTCGCAGAGGCTGTATAAAGACATCACAGGCTTATGGTTTTGAAAAGAGTGACTAGTACAAGCTGACGTGTTTCACTGATTCACTGCATGGAGCATCTAAGAATCATGTAGGGAATGTCATCAATTTGCTCCTTACCAAGAACACCTGGATGACCCCTTTGAACTGGTCAGTTGAACTGATTGTGCTGTACATTTATCAGTGCTGTCTGCAAAAGGCTTTGCCCCCCACCCCACACACAAGTAACTTCCAGAAATGAAGTAGCATTTTATTTTCCCCAAAAGAGTCAGGAAATGCATTGACTTGCACTTTTTCTCCCTTGAGCCACTCAGGAGCAATTTGTCATCAGGGAACACGAAGGGTCATCTGAACTCAAGCTCACTGAACATTTTGGCACAACTCATGTGGTTCTGTAAATGTCATGTCTTTCACCTGGATGGGTACTTACTCTCTTTACTGCTTTTAGCTATTTATCTTTTTACACATTGGATAGCGGATTAATAACCATGCTACTAGGGTTGAGGAATGCATAATGGGCCTCTAAAAAGATCTTTTTTGCCCTGTTGTCCTTATGCTGTTTTTAGACACATGAAACTCTTTGCATTGCATGGAGCAAGGAACATAGAAGTCCTGTCTACTGTCACCTGCCACAATGACTCAGTCAATATAAACTCATTCACAAATCTAACTGCCCTTGTGTAAACTCACCACATCTCCTTTAATCTTCACTTCTCTTGTCCCATAATAATAATTTAAAACATAAGTGATATAATGGGTCAGACAGATGGTCCGGTCCTTCTAGCCCAGCATTCCTTCTCTGACAAGGGTCAAATTAGGTTTCTTCAGAGAAGGTGCAACAGGTTGTAATAGAGAGATCCATTTCTTGCTATTCACTTTCAAACCCCAGTGTCTGAAATCTCATTCCCCAAACAACTTGACTAATAACCATTATAGACCTATCATCTATAGGCTGTTCACAGGAGGGGCGGGGTATAAATTTATAAAATAAATAAATAAAATAAAAATAAATCTATCAACAAATCAACACCTTTTTGGAACTCGTTTATGGAACCCATTCATGTTAAACCCATTTATGTTTAACATGTTCCACAGGTTAAATTGCACGTTGAATAAAAAAGTATTTCCTTTTATTTGTTTTAAACTGCTGCCAGTGTAATTTCATGGGGTGTCCCTTTATTTGGCATTCACACAACTGTTAACTCTTTTGCATATGTGAGGCCTCTCTCTCTTTCTCCTTTCAAGTAGTATTTTCCATAATGCCACGGGAATAAAGAAATGCATATACAATGCATCTGCATGCCACAAACAGAAAGAAGCAAAGAAAGAGACCAAAGAAAAGAGAGGGTGGTCCAGGCTCACGTGCTCCCTAGTCACAGCTTTGTGGTCATTCAGAGGTAGGCAATGGGTAAAAATAGATGTGTGGTTGGTAGGACCACTACCTGGGCCACCCTAGGGTGGAAAAATCACAGCCAATATGGCGGCCCAAGTCAAGCCAGGACACTGAACTGATGTGGCTGAATGGCCCAGGTAGGAACAAAAGCACAACAAACACCCGGTGCAGTGCTCCCAGCATCCTGCACCCTACCATGATGGGCACCCATGGCTGCTAATGAGGCACAGCCATGGCTATGACGGCCACACAGGAACTGATGTGCTAGCCCACTGTGGCCCATTTTGGCTCATTTTGGCCCAGTCAGATGGGTCTTAGCCTGGGCTGTCAACAACGGGTCCTGGGGCAATCCTGGGCCAAAATCTGGTGTTGCGTGTCTGCACGTTCAGGTGGGTCCTGGGCTACAGTGGGTCAAGGTGGGCCACCGTAGGCCAAGGTCACATCAGTTCTTACCCAATGATGTATCAGATGCAGTCGCTGAGGCAACACCATTGCCATCTGAGAGAGTCAGGCCCCTGAAAACAAACCCACTTCACTGAGTGGGAAAAGCATGGACTCCTCAAGGGACACAGGAAGGAGCAAGGACCGCAGACAAAACTCGGAATGTGGTTTTTGAGCTAACAAACATCCACTCTAAAAGAGTGTGGCGTGGATGTTGCCTAAGTGTGTGTTGTTGGCTCATAAACAGGGACCCGTGTTCACTGTGTTATTTCCCCATACCTCATTGGAGGCAAGGGGGAAAATGCAGTGAACATGAGTTCCTCCTCCTCATACATAAGCTTAATCACGCTGGCAACAAATTAAGGGCATAGTTTTATATAGAGTAAACAGACCTGGACACTGTGATCAATGGCGTCTTGAAACAACAGCCCTGTGGTTTCTGAAATGATGAATGGCTCTGCAGCACTATCATTGTACTCTGGCTTCAGCTTGGTTTTTATCCCTGTCTGTCCCCCTCTGTGCCCCTCCCCTTGTCCATTCTAGCTAGACCTCTGTAACTGGTCAGCTCCAGGCAGCAGACTGAATGACCACACATGTACCTAGGAAAAAACTGGAAATGACTACATGAATGTGAGAATCACTGGTGTAAAACACAGGGAGGCCTATGGAGGCTTGAGGCAAATCCGGAGGAACTCCCCAACATATGAAGCCCTTGAGTAAACTAGAAACAACAATATAAGCAATAACATAAAAGCCAACAGGGCCTGCAATGAAGGGAGACCCAACCCCTGAAGGTGATTTATGTTTAAGTGAATATCAAAAATTAACTCCAGCAACATTTTCCTTTTCTAGCGGGTGAGTCAAGGTGTGTCTGTCAGATGTTCCAATGTTAGGAAGGGCCCTCACCATCATTTTTGACAGAGTTCCAACTACTTCCAATTTGGCCAGAGGACCTCCTTGTCCCACTGCCATTATGCCTTGGCCTGTTTTTGTTTGGCCCCCAGCTTTCTCCACTTTGTCCTAGGTCCACTGCTCAGGCATTTGGTTCTTTCTTTCTCCTCAGGGTTTGGGTAGTGCTGGGACTCCTTCAAAGCCGCCCTGGTGACCAGGCTGCTGGTTTACCTCCTATTCCTCCTTGAATTTACTTGACCTCCAAGGGACCACACTGGGCCCGTGCCTTTCAGTAAACCACTCGAATTCCTTTAGGTTTGCTTGCTCTCCTGGGTCACCAATGACTTTCGGGTCCATGCCCTTGGGCAAGTCCTTGGAACTGGACAAGTGTTGCACATCAGCCTCTCATTGCCAGGTTTCCCTCAGGCCCCACATCCTGAGCCCTTCTCTTCCTTTTTGGCAATCTTCCTCTAGCGCCCCCCCCCCCCCCTTGGCTTGAGCTACCAGATGCTGGTATTGTGCCCCTAAGCTTTAGGTTGGGCTACCAGCTCTTCCGCCAGTGGCCCATATTTTAATTTGGACTCAAGGGGGCAATGGCTTCTCCTCACCCTTGTCTAGGGGCTCTCAGGTCTGATGTCCCTGGCAGATCTGTGGGCTTAAGGCCCTTCCATCTAGGGCTTTCCTGCACCTCCGTGCCCTCTCCTTGATGGGGAGCTAGGCTCTGGCCTACCTCTTCAAGAGGGTGGCTCCACACCCCACTTCCAAGCTGACTCTCCTCTGTGGCTGGTCTGGCTTGCTAATCATTTCTATAGAGCTACTAGGCATACACAGCACTTTACAGTCACAGATTTTTGGAGACAGGTCCCTGTCAATGGACTTACAATCTAAGCGGCATAAAAATGTAATAAACTAAACTGGACACGGGAACAGACAGACAGACACACATTCCCATTTATAGTTGGGGAACTGAGGCTGAGAGATTGTGACTTGCCCAAGGCCACCCAGTGAGTTCACAGCTAGGACAGGATTATAAGTCCCAGTCTTGTCATGTGACAACCGCTTCTGGCCACATCACCCTCTACTCCTTGGGCTTCAGGTTAGCACCTTCTACACTGGTCTCATGTGAGCAAGTGGTGAAGTGCTTACACTCTGTGGGCCTGCTCCTGCAGGAAGTAACCTGCATGGCAATGCCCCTTCACTGCACATGGCAATGCCCCTTTTGCTTGTGATTGGAACCTGCCCAGTTTTTAGACCACCCAACAGCCATGGGAAGTTGGGTGGAATAACATTGCGCTTTCTTCTTCTTCCTGTGATCTAGCCTAAAGCCTCTAGTCTTTGCCTATGCTCTACTACCTTTTCTTGGACTTGTTGTCCTTGCCCTGAACTTGTTTGTCTTTGTTTTGGACTTTCTGTCCTTTCATTAACCTGCTTGGATCTGCTCTGTGTACCCTGCCCTTCATTCCCTGGACTTCTGGCTGACTCCATGTCTGACCTATACCCATTCCTGCAAGTACTTACAAACCATCTGGTCATGACATCCCAAATCACAAGAGAACAATGTGTTTCCATTAGCATCAGTGACTTACGGTGACATTGCCAAAAAAAGGCTGGGCAGCCATAGAAGGAATACCCACTTGTGTGTTCAATCCTTTCACCACAATTAAAAGTAATTATGCCAGCCTCTGAGGGAACAGATGCAGCATCTCCTTTAAGCTACCATGTGAACGTAAGCTCAAAGAAGGATATTATGTTCTGTTAAGTGGCGGCAAACTCTTGTGAGGTCTCTTCCTTTCTGGAGCCCCAGGTGTTCAATTAACTTAGACTGGGAATGATCGACTAATCCCTCTCTCAGTGACTCAAATGAAGAGACACCCAGGGGAATAGTTGCTAAAATGGGGCTTAGTGCACTGGAGATACGCCATAGATTAAGCGCACTACTAGGTATAACAAATTGTAGTATTCTGACAGGCCACCCAAGTGTGCTTCCTTTCTTTCATTAGCCTTGGCAGCTGAAGGCTGTTATTGATTCCATAACTAGCATTGAAATACGTGATGGTAATAGCACAATTTTCTCTCCTGCTGGCCTCTCAATGTGTGGTAGCCCCAAATTGACGTGGCCACACCTATAATACTAAGAGGGACTTAACATACTGCCACATTGGGTAAGGCCAATGGTCCATCTTGCCTCATATTAGAGATGAAATGAATTTTCATCAGAACAGATATTTTCATTGAATTCACACTATCAATTTAGTTCCTACTAAAATGGAGAATATCTGTTATTTGTTTCTGTTTCGACATATTCATTATTGTTATTTCATTTCAGGGTTGTCACTTTAATTTATTTGGGGATTTTGTTTCAGTTTTCATTTTTTTTTTTTGTTATTTCAGCATTTTGGTTCATTTCGTTTCAGCACAAATAGTGTCAAAACAAACTAACTGGAAGACCCAAATGAAACCAAAAAACAAACAAAATTAAATTCCAAAAAAAACTAAATACACATGCGGCCCCTTTTGCATTGGGATTGGTCATAAAATTGGGAAGACAACTGATAATACTAATTTCAATATATATCCCCCCTAGTAATGCTACCTCCTTTAAAGAAAAGGTGTGGGACAACTTACAAACTTTGGTAGCGGATTTAGTGATCAAATTCCCCGCAGCTCTATTATTTCTCCTAGGAGTTTTTAATGCTAGGATGGACTCCAATGATGAACAGCTTCTCCTTCATTGTGAGTTGGGGAAACGCAATCCATTGTAAGGTAAACTCCTCAGGTTTAAAGATGGCCTGCTTTGTACAGGAGTTAAACTTATATGTTTTGAATGGATTTGGGTTTAGGGATTTAGCTGGGGAGTTTACCTTTGTGGGACAGCAGGGAGCAAGCATGGTGGATTATATTATAACATCATCACCGTCCTTACCATTTATAAAAGATTTCTGGGTAGATAGGAGTTTGGTTAGTGACCATCTTCCATTGAAAATAGTACTTGACACGTCCCAAGATTTAGCAATTAAATCAGCAGGTCTTAGGAACACTCCCCCGGCGTCGACAATCTTCCATAAGATTAGATGGAATTCAAAATTGGATGGGATACTAGCTGAGTTATTAATAACAGATTCACTGACAGAGTCCCTCTCCACAATCCTAGGTAGGGATGTGGAGACAGAGGCCCCCAAATAATTGAGCACTATAACTCTTTTAGTAAAAAAATCTTACATGTTATGTTAGCTCAGCGTGAATTAGGGAAAAAATCAAGGGGTGATACCAGCAATTAAATTTTGGTACAATAGGGAGTTTCACCTAGCTAAGAGATGTCTGACAGATTTATATCTTGCATATTGGTATGGGCAGGCGATTCTGCGAAATGAATATTTTGCTCTCAAGGGAGAGTTTAAAAAACGTATTCAACAAAAAAAGAGATAGTACATAGAAGCCAGATGGCTTAAAGCCCTACAGGCCAGTGATAATAATGATTCCAGAACTTTTTGGAAGATCATTAATGGCGGGTTAAATAGCAGGGTAAGTGAAGTGGTGTTTCCACTTCCTTCTGTAACATGGGAACAATACTTTCAGAAAATTCATTCAGAACTTAAGGATTCCTTGAGTACTTCCATAGTATCGCCTAGGATTGAGGATTTACAACCATGGCCCCCAGTGACGCAGGAGGAGGTGGGCGACCTGATCATGATGTTTAAAAATAACAAAGCCCCAGGCCCCGATTCAATCCAGATAGAATTTATTAAAAAACATAGGGATTGGTGGGTACCGATCCTGTCAGCACTTTTTACATCAATAAATAATACAGGAATCATGCCTGATTCTTGGGGTACTGCTACTGTTATTCCCATCTTCAAGAGAGGTTCTCAACGTGACCCCTCAAACTATAGGCCTATAGGCCTCTGTGAAGGGTCCATCCTTTGCCATACGTAGATTATTTGCTTCACATAGGGGAGCTCCTTGGTATATAAATGATAAAGGTCTTGAATTTCAAAGTTGGTGCGAAGGCCATGTTTGGAGCTGAGATCTGGGCTCCATTGGTTTCCCTCAAACTAAACCAGTTTCAGGCCAAATTTCTTAGGAGCACTCTGCAAATACCTGTGGGAACTCCTTCAGTGGCAATTTGCCTGGAGACTGGTCAGTTGGGCTGGGACCAAAAGCCCTGGATTGGGGCGTTAAAGTTTTGGTGCAAACTAACCAGAACTACTGAAGAGGGATTGTTTAGATTCCTCATTAAAGACTCCCATAGGAACAGTTGGCAGCAGGAGGTGGAAGTCTTTTTGAACAGGTTGGGGTTAGTCAATAGGAAAAAAGATCCAATGCAGGCGATGATTATTACCAGAGTTAAAAATATTGCTGAGCAAAATGATATGGCCACTATAAGAAATACTCACCATATGAAGGATTATCTTCAGTGGGCCCCGTGCAGCAGAGAGCTAGCATCATATGTGGCAACAGCTTTACCCCTAAGAGGAAAACACTTATTCATGGTAGCAAGTTTTAATGCCCTGCCCTCCAAAATACTTGAGGGAAGGCAGGGGGGAATCCCCTATGGAGACAGACTGTGCCCCTTTGATAACATCACCGCAGAGTCCACCCAACATATCTTGATTGCCTGTAGGCTGTCCAATGGCATAAGGAAGAAAGTGTTATCCACCGTTTTGGAAAAATTTCCTGGGAGGGGGGAACACGAGTTGATGTTGTTGGCTCATCAAGATACAGATCACAACATTACTAAAATGGTGGCCAACTATTGGACTCAGGTTTTTCAGGCCCAACTATCGGACTCCGGTTTTTTATTTTTTGAATTTTTTTTTACTTACCATTTGTTTTATGTATTTTTCTCTGGTATTTGGATGGGTAGGTTACTTGTATTTTTAAATTTGGTTTGTACATTATCTTTATATGATCTATGCAATGGCCTCCAGTTACGCAAACATATATATATATATATATATATATATATATATATATATATACACACACACACACACACACACACATATTAAATATACAAGAACCTCAAAATGAAATAAATAAATATGTAAATAATTATTTTTGAGGTGGATATTTCTTCGGATATTTGGAGGGCTAACCAAAAATGCAAGCAATATCTATGAATAGTAAATCCCCTATTGGTTTCATCCCTACAGTTTCACTGCATCAGAGGAAGTGTTTATAATTGGAGTAATAAATCATCCATCACTCACTTCCAGCTTCTGGCAGTCATAGATTGTATTCATTGACCAAACTGGTTAATGGCCATGGATGGACCTATCTTCCATGATGAACTATTTGCCATCACAAAATACTTACTTCTATTTGTTTTAAACCTGGGTGTTTTCAGACATTACGGGGCCGCTTGGCCCCGTACCGAAAACAACCCTTTCATTCCCCGCCGGGGTCACCCTGTCATGCCATATCAGATGTGCCGGGGGGATCCCGGCGGGGAATCTGGGAAGGAGCGGGGCCATGCGGCACAACGTGCGGCCGCACGGCCCCGCCCCCTCCACGCACCCCGCTACCCGCCGTCCAGGGAGACGGGCAGGCAGCAGGGCCACTGCGGCCGCAGCGTCGGGCTGGATGTGCCGTGGCCCGGGATCCCGCCGGGGATCCCGGGCCGTGGCAACCGGCCAGATATTACCTTTTTTTGGTCCCCGCTGGGGATCTTTTTGACCACGCTTCCCGGGACATTCCCCCGGCTAGCCCGGGAAGCGTGGTACAAATTGACCCCATGCGGGTATTGACCGTGGCGAACATCTGGCGGCCGCCAAACAGACGTTCGAGCCACACTGACCACAGGTGGGTATTCACCGTGGTTCACTGTGATCTCGTAACGTCTGAAAATACCCCCTGTTTCCTTTCAATTTCAGTGTCCCCTGCCCCCTAGTTCTTGTATTATGATAAATAGCAGCTCTCCCTTTACTTTCTTCACACCATTCCTGACGTTGTAGACTTCTACCATAGCCCCTATACATGATCTTTTTTCTAAGCTAAGAAGGTCTAATCTTTTGAACATCTCTTCACATAGAAGCCATTCCTTCATCTTGATTATTTTTGTAGCTGTTCTCTACCACTCTCCAGCTCTACTATGCCCCTTTTGAGGTGGCAAGGCTAGAATTCCACACAATAGCCAAAATGTGGGTGCACCATGGTTTTATACACCAATATCATGATATTTTCATTTTATTTTTTATCCCTTTCCTAACCATATACAACATTGTTTTCCTTTTAAACTTCTGCTGTGCATAAGCTAACGTTTTCAAAGAACTATCCACAATGAGCTCGATCCCAAAGCCTGCATAAGCAACACGGAAGCTGTGCGTGAGTATGTATATGCAGTTTACACACGGCACAATGAGCTGGCTATGGGGATATGCATGGTTTATACACGCGTAGGTCCGCATGGTTTACATGGGCTTTGGGATTGAGCCCAATGACTCCAAGTTCTCTTTCCTGAGTGGTGACAGTTAATTTAGAATCCAAAGGGGTGTGTGTGTGTGTGTGTGTGTACTTACTTAGGATATATTTTCCAATGTGAGTTACTTTGCATGCATTTACTTTCAGTGGTAGCTATAAGTAAGTTAAAGGCACAGCTGTTCTCCATTATAAACAGGGGATGGCTGAAGCCCTGATATTGAGGAAACCGCTTCAACTACAGTTCTGAAAATTTATCCATGGCTTATATTTGTGGTGACCATCATACATGCAAGGTTTAAAGACTATCCAGCCAGAAAATAAAAAAGTTATAACTGTTGAAATGTTGTTTGTGGTCAAAACGCACAGCATTCTGACTATTTTGAACCATGGATATCTCCTCCACCTGAATGAGTTGAGCTCTGAGACTTCACATACTTTGTAGTTTGAGATCTACATTAGGAGCTGATGGAGTCTAACACCGTATTTAGATGAGGCGCTGAAGTGCCTCCTGAGCCTCACGTTAAGAGAGAAGTAATGCCACGCTGCTGAAGTGATGTGCTCTACATTGCCGGCAACGGCGGCGGCTGGAGATGTGGCACTTTGCAGAGGCGTGTTCTAGAGACCTGAAAATCGAGGTCTCTAGAACATGCCTCTGCAAACTACCACGACTCCAGCCACCACCATTGCCGGCAATGGGGAGCACGTCGCTTCCAGCAGCGCAGTGTGGCTTCTCTCATAACGCATGGCACAGGAGGCACTCTTGCGCCTCATCTAAAAATGACATGCGTGTGTTTGGTGCAGCCAAAAAAAGAGTTATTAAACATTAAAAAGTCAGTTCATCTGGCTCGTGCATGCTCAGTTGTGCCCATGTGTTTGAAACCGGGGCAAGCCTTATGGTGAGCTTGAGCACCTTGAACCATGAATGATGAGGAGAAGGGGTGGGAGGGATTTGCCGCCACCACCTCCCTCCGACCTGCTCTGCTGCTGCTGCTGCTCAACGCTGGCCCAAGCCCCAGTCAGCCCTGCCAGCATGTCAACTCCCAGTGCTGCAACTGGCTCCACCACCACCAAAACCCCCAGGTTGAGGGCAGGAATATCTCCCCCACCCCTGTTGGTGCAGTAGGGTCCAAAGAGCTGTTTGGGGGGCTCCAGCTGTCTGCACCAATCCACCCAAGCCCCGACCTGACCCCCCGCAATACATCCCCAGCCTCAACCTGACCACCCAGCCCCCGCTCCAACCTCCCACCCTGACCCCCCATCTCTGACCCTCCAACCCCCACTCCTACCCCACACAACATCCCCATCCCTGACCTGATCCCCCAACCCCTGCTCCTACCTCCAGCCCCTGGCACAACATTCCAAGCCCTGATCTGACCCCCACAAACCCCCCCCTCACAACATACCCAGCCCCATCCTGACCTCCAAACCCTGCTCTTACCTCCCCCCCCTAACATCCCCAGTCTCAACCTGATCCCGCCTGCAGGCACTGGGATTTGAGATGAGCAGATTGATCTGGGTTCACCATAAGGGATCCAGAGAGATCACCTGCTGATCCCAGGATCCAGACATGAAGCATTAGTGACCCAGAGATCCCTCCCCCCCAGTCCAGAATTTATCTGAGCCACTAGGATCCATTCCCACCACCCACAAGAGTGAACCCAGGAGGATCTGGCAGCAGCAAGATGGGACCTGCCATGGTGCTGGTGCTGTGGCTGCTCTCGGTGGCACTGAGCCTTCCTGGGGCAGGTACCATACAGGACAGGATGGTCTGTGCTGGGGGGCTGTTTGTGTAACCCCATGTCCATGGCTAAGAGGGGGCAGGGCTGTGTGACCATGGGGGGCCCCTCCATCCCAGTCACCACCCTGAATTGTTACCTTCTGATTTCAAGAGAAAAAAAATTCCATGGAAGAGTATGTGCCTGTTTGAAATAACCTAGGTTGGGGCCAAGAATCCTCCCTCTTCCCCCCAAACAGTAGGAGTGAGAGTGAGAGCACCACCTCCTCAGAGAGCCCCATGAAACAGCTGGAAAATCAAGCTTTGCTCCAAGGTCACAGCTAAATTAAGTCAAGCAGCTTAACCAAGCCTTCCTGAATTAATCAAGCCCTGTTGAATGAACAGGGATGCTGCTGTTGTTTTTGTGAAGTTGGAGAGGTCAAGAGCAGAGCAGATGTTACACAACTGAGCAAAGGGGTTCAAAAGCAGGAAAGCATCATCCAGGCAAAAGTTTGTCCCAAAGTTTCTTCCAAGTCACTGAGCTGCTGCTGCCTTTGAAGCAGACTTCCCTTGCTTTAGGGGTTAGTTTAAAGTGCCTGCACTGAAAAAGCCTCCTCTTAAGTGTGTTTATCCAGTGAGGTCCAGGTAGTATAGGGATCTGAAGGAAGAAGATTGTTGGAAACTTTTCTCAGGCTTGGCAAGGTAGGAGAGAAAAGTCCCTTCAGCTCCCCAGTAGCTGCCAGAGCTTCACAGTAACAGCACACAGGATCCCTGCTCCACGATGGTGGGAGAAAGACTGCCACAAGAAACCGGTGGCCCAAAACTGAGCCCCCCACTCCTGCTCCTACTGTCACCCCGCCTTGCAACCCCAAACTCATTCCTCTACCCTGTTAATTCCCCCTCCCTGTCAGCCCCATTATTTCCCCCCCTCCCTGTTAGGGATGGGCGAACAAATCGTCGTTCGGGTTCGGCCGTTCGGTTCGGCTGCGTTCGTTTCGTCCGTTCAGTTAGCCCTTTTGGTTTAGTTCGTCGGTTCGAATGTTCGGCCGTTTGGTGGTCCGAGTCGAATGTTGAGTTCGGATTCGGTATTCAATTCGGTCGGAATCGGTTTGGCCTTTAGTTTGGTGCAATCAGGAACTGAAAATGACATTTAGTTTTTTAAATAAAAGGAAAAAACTAAAAAACATATATCTGGCTATAACATTTTTGTTTCTTTTTACATTTTGATGAAATTTAGGAAGATTATATCCCCAATAGAGGGCACCAACTGTACCAAAATTTGGAATGATTAGATAAAGGAAACCGATTTAAGAAGCAATTGAATGTTGTGATTTTAAGAAAAGCTCCATGCACATTCATGACTACAACTTCTTTATCTTGCTTCCAATGTTCATGAAACTTGTGCCTATTACATCCCTCCATATGCTTAATATTTCTGCCAATTTTAGGAAAAAGTGGATAAAGGGTCCCAAGGGTATAAGACATTAATCTGAAAATACATTTCCAGCTGTTACATTTTGATATTCCATTCTGTTTACAGGATATTTGACAGGAATGTATCAAATAACTTTCCTGCTATTTCAGAAAATTTACACAAGATTTTTATAAAGGGACCCAATTATATATGCAATAAATTTTGTCCCCATGAAGATCATTATTCAGATGAATATTAGCATATTCAGTGCCAGTCAGAGGCAGGCACCCTGCATGGCAGGGGGAGAGAGACTGTAGGATGAAGAATGTGGAGCAACCCCAAAGACTGACAGACACATTCAATGGCCAAACACATTACTGCAAGCTTCTAGCTTTACAGGACCAA
>QEPC01001577.1:745398-765919 GCA_003113815.1 Sphenodon punctatus
CATGTTTGCTTTTGTTTTATTAAATGTTGTTGTTGTTGTTGTTGTTTTCCTGTATTGAATTTGTAAATAGTTTTAAGTAAAGTTTTCAAATTTATTGTTACGAGGTTCATTTTACATGTCCTCTCTTTTATCCCTCCCTATGTGCTGAAGTTCTGGCTGGCAGGTGGCAGAATCTCATACAGCTACTAGATCCCTTCCAGCAGCACATGCCACCTCAAGTAGGGTAGTAACCCAAAGATGTGCAGTGCCAGCAGTAGGGTCTCAACTAGCAGAAATCCCCCAGGAGGTGCAGGGATGGTGTTTGTGTGGGTGGCTGTGACAGAGAGAAAGAGAGACAGGCTCCTCGGCAGCGGGCAGCCGGGCAGGAGGCGGCGGGAGCTGGTGGTCAGAGGGGCTTATAGTTTCAGCTGGCAGCTTCAGCGGGCATCTGCGGGTGGGTGCAGAGGAGTAGGCTTTTGGGGAGGGGGGCAGGCTGGCATGCGGGCACCGGGTTTCTGGATGCAATGGAATGGAATGTAGCCCCCAGTGACTGGAATATTGGTCCCATAATCTTGTTGATGGTCCCTGGGACGGGCAGGTATCGGGGATAGTGGAATGACAGCCTAAAGCCTATGGGGCACACTTCATTTGATCAGGCACACTGCGCTAGGTGGTAGCAGGGCAGCAGGTATGTAGTGGTACAGGGACGCATGCAGGCAGGCACATATAATATGTTGTGGGTTTATTCCATCTCATTATGGTAGGTTTGCTGGATGTGGGCGCTGGGCGCTGGGTGTTAATGGGCGCAGCACAGATGGAAGTTCTTCCAGGTTCTGGCTGGTGGCATCTAGGATATACCTAGCTGAGCTCTCCCCCTCGAACTCCCATCTCCCCAGTTCTAGCTGGGAATGGGAATCTCTCTGTCGCTCTCTCTCTCAGAGCTAGACGGACGTTGTTGCGATTGTGAAGGGATCTGCTGGTGGCTAGTGCTTTGGAGGGGGAGGAGCAGGCAGAGCCCCTGGGGCTAGTCCTGGGGCAGAAGTGGCTACTTCCCGGAGCGGTGGAATGACATCGCGGTGTGAGATGAATGACGGCCCCAGTGTCCATCACGGTGGGTCCCTGGACTAGGGTGGCAGCTTGTAAATCTTGGCCACAGCCCTCCCTGCCAGTAGCTTGGCTCTGGCACCCAGGCGGCGGGTGCCGGGCCTGAAGTGGCTGCTTCTGAATGAGGTGGAATGACATTGCAGTGTGAGATGAATGATGACCCCAGACCCATCACAGTGGGTCCTGAGGCTAGGGTGGCAGCTTGTACAACTTGGCCACAGCCCTCCCTGTAAGTAACGTGGCCCCGGCACCCAGGCGGAGGGTGCCAGGGCTGGAGTGGCTGCTTCTTAATGAGGTGGAATGACATCGCAGTGTGAGATAAATGACAGCCCCAGACCCATCACGGTGGGTCCCGAGGCTAGGGTGGCAGCTTGTAAAACTTGGCCACAACCCTCCCTGCCAGTAACTTGGCCCCGGCACCCAGGCAGCGGGTGCCAGGACTGGAGTGGCTGCTTCTCTGAGCAGTGGAATGACATCGCAGTGTGAGATGAATGATGGCCCCAGACCCATCACAGTGGGTCCTGAGGCTAGGGTGGCAGCTTGTAGGTATTGGCCACAGCCCTCCCTGCCAGTAGCTTGGCCCTGGGACCCAGGCGGAGGGAATCGGGGCTGGAGTGGCTGCTTCTGATTAAGGTGGAATGACAGCACAGTGTGAGATGGATCCTAGCCAAGTGTCTCCACTCTCCCTGCCTTGGTCCATCCCAGCTGCATTCTGTCCCCACACTTCTCTTGTGGGGGGAAGGGGGAGAGTGAGCGATAGCCAGATACCCCCACCCCACCCTGCAGGGTGTTTGCTCGATTCTTCTACATTGGGTTCAGGGCCCTGTGGGATGTTCACAAGGTTTGAATATTGCTGGTCCCAGGCCCCCCACCCTATAACACAAGCTGCCTTTTGTGTCTGCTGCTCAAAGCTCCTCTCTCCCCTCCCCCAATATGGCCCAGTTTACTCTGAGCCCCACATGCAGAGCTGGGAATAGGGCATCCCCATCCCTGCAGCTGATGGGGTGTGTGGAGGCCTTGCTGGTGCTTGGGAAGGGGAGGGGCAGGCAGAGCTCCCCACCCCTCAGGCTGGGTACAAGCCTACAAGGTCCTCACAGATAATGAATTGAGACCCATCATGGTGGGTGCTGGGGCTAGAGTGGCAGCTTCTAGATCTTGGCCAGAGCCCTCTCTGCCTGTTGGCCCCAGGACCCTGATGGTGGGTCCTTAGGCTAGAGTGGCAGCTTCTAGATACAGTGGATAGAAAGATGGATATACAGTGGCTAGAAAGATGGCTCCCTGTGAGTGGAATGATGGGCCATTTTGAGAGGAAAGAATACGAGCTAGGAAATATGTCAGCAAGCTGTGAAAGCTTTATGGATTAAAATGGGAGGGAGACTTCAAGAAGCAAGTGTCCTCCCCCAGACTGAGCCACTTTGCTGGCTCTACAGAATCTCCTAGCCAAGTGTGTCCACTCTCCCTGCCTTGGTCCATCCCAGCTGCATTCTGTCCCCACACTTCTCTGGTGGGGGGAGGGAGGAGAGTGAGAGATAGCCTTATACCCCCACCCCACCCTGCAGGGTGTTTGCATCCCCAGCCCTGCAGCTGGTGGGGTGTGTGGAGGCCTTGATGGTGCTTGGGAAGGGGAGGGGCAGGCAGAGCTCCCCACCCCCTCAGGCTGGGTACAAGCCTACAAGGCCCTCACAGATAAGGAATTGAGACCCATCACGGAGGGTGCTGGGGTTAAGGTGGCAGGTTCTGGAACTTGGCCACAGCTCTCCCTGTAGATGTGTTATTTATAATGCTTTGTTAAAGAACCCCCTTTCTGTGCCACTTGTGAATAATAGGGATTGATGAGTGGGAAGAGTTGTGTCAGACCAGCAAACCCTCTATTCTATGGGTTCTATGTCATGAGAGGCAGTAGGGCTGGGCAGGCGGGCTTGGGCAGGCTTTTAGCTAGGCAACCTGGGTGGGAAGACAGGCACCTTGACATGGGAGGCAGGAGTGATGCATGCTTTGAGCTTGGCAGCAAGCAGGGCGGGCAGTCAGGCAGCGTTGCATGGGAGTCAGTAGGGCAGGCAGGCTGGGACATTGGCAGCAGGGCAATCAGATAGGCTAGCAAAGACTGTGCAGCGCGAGAGAGCGAGAGCCAGTCAGCGTCACATAGGCAGGCCGAGATCGTATGGCATTGGCTAGCCATAGGCCGGCTGGCAGGCTTACAGTTTGTTTGTTTCCTAAGCCCAGCCTGCATCCTGAGGTCAGTCAGATAAGGCGGCCGAGGCCGTCTAGTATGAGAGAGAGAGAGAGAGAGAGAGAGAGAGAGAGGCAGAGAGGGAGAGAGAGAGAGAGAGGCAAAGAGAGAGAGGCAGGGTGGGTGCAAGCATTGGGACGGAGGGACAGCACCTCAGCAGCACAGTACTATTAGCAGCCGAGCCCTGGATGGAGGAGGAGGAGCCCTGTCCCACGACTGCCCCTGGCATGGGATGGATGGCGTGTGCCACTGCACCATCACTCTTTGTCCAGGGGCAGCTCCGGGAATCCCAGCAGCGGAAGGTTCACCTTCAGAAAGAGCAACTGCTCCACCAACTTGGCCCCCAGTCTCAGGCGGTGCGGGGAACATATGTCCCCCGCGATGGAGAACACCCTCTCGCTGGGGACACTGGTTGGTGGGCAGGACAGGAATCCCTTGGCCACTTTGGACAGGGCCGGCCACACTTGGGCCTTGCTGGCCCAGTAGGCCAAGGGATCGCTGCCGGGTTCTATGCAAGGCTCCTCCTCCAGATAGGTCTCCACTGCTGCTGAGGCGCCATCATACTCCCTCCGGTAGCTCTGGGTGGGCACCACCTGCCCCACTGCCCTCAGCCACGCTGCTTGCCCTTTTGTGCTGCTGGTCCCCATGCTCCCCTGAGTGGACAGAACAGAGGAGGAGCTGCTGGCAGTAAGGGTCCTGCTGCTGCTGGAGGCAGGGATAGACCCAGATGGCTGAGGGTCGCTGCTCCTACTCCCACCATCCCCAGGGGCATCCCGCTGCATGGCCCGCTCTGCCTGCCTGACCTTATCGACCAGCATCCCCTTCTGGAGGCCATAGTGCGCACTTTCCCGTGCCATGCTGCCCTTGATCCTGGGGTCCAGCATGGTTGCCAGGACATATTCGTCCCGGCGCAGGAGGTCACCAAAGCGAGCGCTCAGGCCCGCCTTCAACTTGTCGGCTAGCTCCATCGCCTCGTCGCACATTCTCCTGCCCTGAGGGCCACGATCCCGCCCCACCGCCCCAAGAATCTCATCCAGGCTGCTGTGGAGACTATGCACCAGCGGGGTCACCTGGCTGAGGGTGGCAGTGGAGCTGCTCAGTGTCTCCGTGACGGCCAGGAATGGTCTCAGGACAGAGACGGTTTGGGATATAATATCCCATTCCTCCCTGTTGTACCCTGGAGGTGACTCGATGTCTGTCTCCAGTTCCACCTGATGCAGGGCGGCTTTCTGTTCAAGAAGCCGCTCCAGCATCAGGAAGGTGGAGTTCCACCGGGTGGAGACATCCTGGATCAGGGTGTGCACCGGGGACCCTTGCTCAGCCTGCTTCTCCCGGAGGAGTTCGCTGCCCTTCACGCTGCGGTTGAAGAAGCCCGCCAGCTTCCTCCCCCGCTCGACCAGGGAGCTAAGGGTGCCTGGCCCAATGCCTTTATCACCCAAGCCCAGAGCGTCCTTCACCACCAGGTGGAGGGTGTGTGCGGCGCAAGGGATACTCGTGAACCCCCCGTCACGGACTGCCTTAAGCATATTGGCCGCGTTGTCCGTGACCACACACCCCTTGGTGAAGGCCACGCCTGGCGTGAGCCACTCCCTCACCATGGTGGTCAGGGCTGCCTCTACCTTCCTTGCGGTGTGGGAGCTGTCCATAACTTGGGACTGAAGCAGGGCCCACCTATACCCTGCTTCAGGTCCCCTCCTGCCACTGCCAAGCACTGCCTTTGCGTCCTGCCACCAGTGTGCAGTCACTGCCAGGTAGGCATGCTGGGCGTTCCTGGAGGACCACAGGTCCGTGGTGAAGTGGACCGTTGCCCCCCCAGCCCCTGCAAGCTGCTCCCTCACCCGCTCCTTCAAAGCCCTATATAACTGTGGGACCACAGTCCGACTCAGGGCGGAGCGGGAAGGAAGCTTAAAGTTGGGAGCCAGGAACGCAAGCAGACGCTGGAAGCCCTTGTCCTCCACAATGGAGAAGGGCTGGCCATCCAGGGCAATCATCTCGGCAACCAGGCGCTTGCCTTTTTCCTGGAAGCCTGTGCCACGGCGCCCTGCCGATGGCCTCGACACATCGCCCCACCCCATCTCCTCCATGGTGGACTGGCGGTGCTGCTGGGGAGGCTCCTGCAGTTTTTCTGCCCCCATAATGCTCCTGCTGCTGGTAGAGGCAGCAGCAGTAGCTGCAGAACGCTGGCCCGCTGAATGGGCCGGGCGACTGGCCGCTGGAGTCGGGAACCCGCTGGCATCCACTTCGCCTGCCTTCCCGCTCAGCAACACAGCACTGTGGCATGCCTTCAGGTGCCTGGCCATTGCAGTTGTGCCAAGGTTGGCAAGCGCCCGCCCACGCTTCACCACCTTTTGGCACAGCGTGCACTGCACCTCTCTGGGATCATCTGCCCTCACCTGCTTAAAATGCTCCCAGACAGTGGATGTTTTTCCCCCTCCTGCTGCCTTCTTGCCCGCCCCGGCAGACGTGCTGCTGCCAGTGCTGCTGGGAGAGGGAGAACTTTGTGGCACTGGTGGTGATGCAGCTCTGGGAGGAGGAGGGTCAGACATTGCCTCATGGACATAGATATCCTCTGCGGCACTAGTGTCACTGACTGCTGCCTCTTCCTCACTGTCCCCAGCGATCATGGCGATGTCCCCAGAAGGGGAGTACTGGGACCCGGAGGGTAGACTGCCCGTGCCCGCCATGCTGCTGGCACTCTCCCTGTGCCCCCCTCTGTGGCTGCTAGTGCTGCTGCAGCTGCCGCTGCTGCCACTCCTCCTCTCCCAGTCCCTAGTACTGGCATTGCCCGGGGATCGGGCCCTGCCTCTAGCAGCCGGGGTGGGATCCACCAGCTCTGGGCTACTGGGGATTTCCTCGACTGTGGGGGACATTGGTGGCCCTGGAGGAACATCGGTAGAAGAAGCAGCCCCAGCTCCTGCTCCATCACCACGCACAGCAGACACAGATGCAGCAGCCTGAGCCTCAAGTCCTGCAGGCCTTCCAGTGCCCTGAGTGTCAGTGGAGGGCACTGCCAGGAGACGTTGCAGAGCACCCTGGGCCCCTAAAGCAGGCCTCCTGATTTTGGGAGGGGGTGAGGCGCTCTGCCTCTGGCTACTGCTGCTGCCTGCTGCCGCTCCTCGTGCACGGCCTCTGGGACGTGCCCCATTGCCTCCCCTACGGGCAGCAGATCGGCCTCTCCTTCCCTTCTCCATTTCTCCCGAAAAAAACAATGTTTTTTAATATATAATTTTTTAAAAAAATTTTATTGAATTTTTTTATCAAATATTTATATCTCTATATCTACACTAATAACTAACTAACTACCTAACTAATAAATGTATTCTAAATGCTATGAATAACTCCAACAAACCCTAAAGCTGAATCACAGAAAACAGTAAACTCTATCTGTAAACCTTAAACTAAACTACTCCTACTATGTCAAAACAAAAATGTATCGACCTAATCCTATCTATCTACCTATGAATATATGGGATGGGGGTTGGGGGGCAATCACAAACAAGACAAGGAGGGGTACAAAACTGAAATGAAACCTAAATCAATCTATAAATTAATAATATACTACTACTCTAATGAATCAAAAAAACAGGGGAAGGGAATGGGGAGGGAATATTCAATGGAGGGGGGAGGGAAGGAGGAAGATTGAAGATTGAACACAGGGAGGGATAAAAACAAAAAATAACAACTAAATCTATCAAAGCTAATGTAAATAAATGAGAATATGGGGGTAGATGGGTTGGATGGGTGAAATAGGAGGAGGATGGCAATGGATTGGGGAGCTGGAAAATGCTGGGTGAGGGAGCCTTCTGAAACGCCTGCTGCTCAGGAACAGTGACTAGCTCAGAAGGTATTGGGAAGGGGGGAGGCAGACAGTTTTGTTTCTTGCTGCGCCCGCCTCAAATCAGCCCCATTGGCTCCGTGCAGCCTAGCCCGTGGCCAATCATAGACTGCCAAGCCAGTGGTCTGAGGCGAAAAGAGATGGTGATTCGGCAGGCTGGCTGCTACTCCAAGCCACTCTCCACCCCTGGTGCCTGGAAGTCTGCTCCCCGCTCCCTGCTACATTTGGCCTTCCAGTGACCTGAGTGACAGAGTGACAGTAGCACATTTTACCCACCGGAATACAACTGAACGTGATCCAAACTGACCGAACTGTTCGGCCATTTTGATGTTTGGTGTTCGGTTTGTTTGACCATTTTGATGTTCGGTGTTTGGTTCTGTTCGGTGTGTTCAGGTTCGGGTTTGGGTTCAAGTTCAAGTTCGGTCATTCGAACAGGCCGAGTTCGGGCCGTACACTGAACTTCTGAACCGTGTTCACCTATCTCTACTGGCAGGTTTGCTGTTCAGCCCGTTTGGGGTTCAGCCCCCCCAAAACTGTTTGGGTTTGGGCTGTTTGGCCCGAACCTGTTTAGTTTCACTGAACCCATTCAGGGGGGGACCCAATTTTCCCTCCCTACTCCAGGTTGCACGGGTGGAAGTGGTGCCGGGGCTCCCCCTCCCCCAGCCTGGTAAAAAATTAAAAACAAAACACAGACCAGCCCCACCCCAGGGAACAACCAATATAAGCCCTCCTACAGTTCCTGGAAGGCCTTTTCTAGCCCAAAGTGCTCCAGAGCGCCGCCAGAGCTGTATCCACCACCGCTGCTGCACCTGGGGCTAGAGCCTGGGCACCACCAGGTAGGTCGATCCCTGGAGTGGGGTGGTTTTTTTTAAAAAAATTTGTTTTACCAGGCTGGGCAGGGGGGGGAAGGTGAGCCCCGGCGCCCCTTCCACCCGTGCAGCCTGGAGGGGGTGGGAAAACCAGGTTCCCCTGTGTCCCCCGCCCCCACACGAACGGGTTCGAAACCTGAACTTTGTTCGACCGGTTTGGGTGGGGGGCAGTTCAGATTCAGGTTGTTCGCGAATGGCCCGAACACCCCGAGTTCGGGCTGAATGCTGAACCCCCGAACTCTGTTCACACATCCCTACTAATTGCTCTGATTGACATTTTGAAAACATTCACATGTTCTAATGAATTAAATCCAGTTAAATCCAACTGAAATGAATCCAACTGAATGCTCCAGTTGCTCCAATTGCCATTTTGAAAACATTCACATGCTCCAATGAACTGGCTCCAACTGAATCCAATTTATCTGAATCCAACTGAATGCTCCAATAATTCCAATTGCCATTGCAAAAATCCAGTTTGATAGGTACCACAAGTAATGTCATTTAGATCGTTAGGCTTGCTATTCCAGAGTGATGGCAGCTGTAAAGGACACATGACAAGGGCCATTGCCGTAGCTAAAGGGTTGTCTTCTGCCATGTATAGATTCTTTCTACAACAAGAGAGAAGTGCAGTGTATCGGCAGTCAAAGTACTAAACAGCAAAGTAAGGACCCAGCTGCTGTATTGGGCCGAAATTTGGGCACCCTTTGTAGCACATATGGTAAACTCAGTCCAGCAAATTTCCTTACAGGGCTTTTGGGTAAACCAATAGGGACTCCCCATGTGGCCTTCAGGATCGAGTTGGGCCAGAGGTCCTGGCAACAAGCGGCCTTGGAACAAGCCCTTAAGTTGTGGTGCAAGATTGTCACTAGCCAGTGCTCCATTCTGTTAAAGGAGATTGTGCAGGACCCCTTTATTAGCCCTTGGTCGGAGAAAATGGTGGTCTATTTGGAGTCAATAGGGCTGTCACAAAATTATCTGACCCATAAGGCTTTTGGGGTAATTAAAAAGGAGATACTAATAAGAAGTCAAGATATCGAACGGCAGCAGGAGGAGGGGAGGGTAAACTCCACTCTCCACATGGCCCCTTATTTAAACTGGGCTCCCCCTCGAGACCAGATTGCCCAATACCTATCCACACCCATCTCTATGAAGGCCAAACAGTTAATCTTCTGGGCTCGGGTCAACTCTTTTCCATCTAGAGTACTGGAAGGATACACTTTAGCCATTCCATTCTTGGAACGCCTATGCCCTTTTGATCAGCTCACTGTAGAGACTGTGGCTCATATAGTTCTGAGTTGTCATTTGTATGAGAACCTTAGAACCCAATTCTTGGGCCCGATTTTGAATAAATTCTCGGGTAAGTCTGAGGTTGTTCTGCTTGAGGTCTTACTGGACAACTCTGACTTTCAGGTGATCAGTAACGTTGTGTCATATTTATTACATGCTTTTCATCGAAGGAAAAGCTTTTTAGCCTTCAAATATTTTTTAGGAAATATTGCCGAGTAGCACTGGTAAACTCCCTTAGGATACAGCTGTGGAATTTATTTATCACTATTATGTTGAATAATCCAGACTAGTGCCCTCTTGGGGCCATTTTATGTGTTTTCCCCCTATGGATTGGAAATTTCTGTTTTTATGGTATTAGGGATGTTTGATTTATTTGTAAAATTCCCTTAATTGTCTATAGATTTTAACATGACGGTTATAGTATTTTCTGATGCTGGTGAGGACCAGCTCTTTGTGTGTTTTGTATGTCTTACAATGATCATTGACTATATAATAAACTGAATTGAGGTACCACATGACTCTTTTTTTTCTTTTTCCAGGTGATGGTGGAGTGGAACATGTGAACAGCACGTGCACATATGTTGAGGAGTCATTGTAATCGCAGGAGATTGCTGTAACCTGCAAATTTCATGCATGTCTAAAAATGCCTTGAGAGAAGTAAAGTAAAACCACTATTTAAGTTAACAGAAGACCCACAAAGTGATTCCCATTGAAAACAATGGGAAACAAATTTAGTAACTAAAATGAATTTGGTTTTAAACAGAAAACTAATACAGATTTTTAAAACAAAAACAAAAACAAATTTAAAATAAAAATGAAGTTGATTCTTGCTACACCCCCTAGCAGCTGAAGCCTCCTCCTCCACTACACACACATACATACACTAGGGATGGGGGAACAGATCGCGGTTCAAGTTTGGCCGTTCGGTTCGGCTGCGTTCGGTTTGTCCGTTCAGTTCGACAATTCGGTTAGTTCGCCGGGTTTGGCCATTCAGTTCGGCCGTTCGGTTCGGCCGTTCGGAAAATGTTATGGGTTGTTTTTGTGGGTTTTTAAATATTTTTTTTGGTTTTTTATTGGATTTTATATGGTTTTCTTTTGTTTTTAATTTGGTTTTTTTGTTTTTATATGGTTTTTTTATTTATTTCTTTTATTTAATATTATATATATATATCTACACTAAATCTAACTGCTATTAACTATTCTAAATGCTATGAACTAAATGGATTATCTAATAAGTAAGCAAACCTACTCCTACAAACACTAAAACTAAATCACTAACGCTATCTCTATCACTAAGCTAGCTCCTACAACTGTCGACTATCCCAACCTATCTATCTATCTATCTATCTATCTATCTATCTATCTATCTATCTATCTATCTATCTATTGGCTTTAAAAAATCAAGCTCTGTAATGGATAGTTGTTTTGTCTTATCCCACCTGATTAGTAAATATATTAAGATCCGCCGCTCTGCCCTTTTTTTGGCATTTGTAGATTTCAGGAAGGCATTTGACTCAGTCCCACGAAAACAGCTTTGGGACAAGTTGATTCAGTTAGGCATTAATGAGAATCTCCTTGCCTTAATAATTCAACTTCATACTAATAATACGGCAAGGATTCGCTTACCAGGTAGTAATGTACATACTTCGAAGTTTAAAGTTAACAAAGGTGTGCGGCAAGGATGCGTTTTAGCCCCATGTTTGTTTAACTTATATGTAAGCGATTTGAGTAGTAAACTGAAGTTGGGTGAATATTGTGCTCCAAAAATTAAAACCTATTCGGTCCCAATTTTGCAATATGCCGATGATACTGTTCTCCTGTCGCAAACTAGGAAGGGCCTAAAATCTTTATTGGAAGCCTGTGGGGCTTATTGCCAGCAGAATGGTCTGGAGATAAATTTTGATAAAACGAAAATAATGGTTGTAGGGAAAAGATCAGGGAAAGGTTCTTGGGTGGTACAGAAGGAAAGGGTAGAGGAGGTGAGTTCTTTCTCTTATTTGGGGGTAGTGTTCAATAGAAATGGCTCTTGGAAAAATCACGGATTACATATAGCAGGAAGGGCTAGATCTTCCTCTAAAGCTATCCTAGCCATTGCCAAACAGTCCAAGACAGTTCCCTTCTCCAAAATTCTGCAGATATATAAGGCAAAGACACAGGTACTTCTAAATTATGGCCAAAGTATAATTCCAGTAACACACGTACAAGAGCTTGAGATAATTCAAAATAAATTTCTAAGAGGTTTGCTAGGGGTTCCCCAAGCAATTCCAGCAGCTGTGGTGCGGGCAGAAACTGGTATTTTTTCAATCTTATGCCTTAAGAAAATTGCATTTCTAAAATTCTGGACCCATATAGTGAACCAAGATGAGAAGTCTTTGGTTTATCTTTGCCTTCTGGAAGAACTAATGAATACTGGTTCACAGATTTATCCCTGGCTTGCTACCTTCTATACCTTTCTTAACCAAACAGGATTCTCAGTGCAGGAGCTGTGGCAATTCTCCCCAGAGCAGCAAAAGAAACGACTTAAGGATAGGATATTAGACATAGGAAGACAGGAAGATCTAGCAATCCTAACTGGGTGGAAAGCAGCCCCATGGATGAAACACGTCAAAGTTTCTTTTGGTTTAGAAAGATATCTGGAGTTAATGAACTCTATGGAACTGCGTAGACACTATACGAGGGCTCGTTTTCAGTTAATTGAGACTGCTATAGTTCAAGGAAGGCATAATGCATTACCAAAAGTGCAGAGGTGCTGTCCTTGTCAATCAAACGAACTAGAAACTATAGAGCACATATTTTTGAGATGCCCCTTATATTCTTTTCTACGAGAGGTCTGGATTCTCCCGTTGCTCCAAGGAAAGGAGTATGATGACCCTATAGGTCAAATGAAATATTTGTTAAATCTTAAAAGATCAGAGGATTGTAATGCTTTGGCATTATTTGTACATTTAGCCAAGAAACTTAGAACTAGCAATGAGATAGAGGGCTAAGGGGCCACATACTAGGATACAGAGAAGCATTGTCCCTTTTACCGCATTGGACCCCTGAGTACCAGAGGGAGGTGTAATCTATTGACTTATGTCCGACTGATATTATTCGGCCTATTGTTTATCGTAATGGGTCTCCCCGTTAAGGAAAGGAAGTTGGCAATTTGATTCAGAATCTCCTTCCATTAGTAAATGCTACTATTGGTGGTCTATGACTATTAGAAATCCCTTTTTCCTGGAGTTATGTTGATAAATTTTATATTGTTTTCTTTTCTACCAACATGAAATGTTATGTGTTGTTGTGTTATGTGATATTTGTTTTATTATTATTATTATTATTATTATTATTTTATATCACTGGTAAAATTATATTGTACTGTTTTTTACTTTCGGGCCAGGGCGAGAGCCAGAGCCTTAAATAAATAAATATATAGACAAAAATAATAATAATAATTTAAAAAAAATCAATCTATCTATCTATCTATCTATCTATCTATCTATCTATCTATCTATATATGGGATGGGTGGGGAAATCACAAACACAAGGTTTCAGTTCAAGGTTTAAATTTCATTTCAGTACAAAACTGAAATGAAACTTAAAGCAATCTAATAATCCTACTCAATGCCTGCTGTTTGGGAACAGTGACTAGCCCAGAAGGTGTTGGGAAGGGGGGAGGCAGATAGTTTCATTTCTTACAAGCCTCTCCACCCCTGGTGCCTGGAAGTCTGCTCCTCAGTGACTAGTACTACCCCTTCCTGTCACCTTACAGTGAACCTTTTTTTGCCACCCGAACGCGATCGGAACTGACCGAACTGTTCAGCCATTTTGCCGTTCGGTGTTCGGTTCTGTTCGGTATGTTCATGTTCGTGTTCGCGTTCAGTCGTCCGAACAGGCCAAGTTCGGGCCGAACTCCGAACTGCGTTCGCCCATCCCTAACATACACCTTCTCTCCCTTTTGGGGCTGTCCAATCCATAAAGTATGTCATAAAAGAAGGAGGAATAGGAGGGGGCTATCAACATTGTGTGACAAGAAGGAATGGGATATTGGTCTCAGTGTGATGTAACAATGATGTAATATGTTTGCTTCATTAGCACAGTCGTTTAGTATGATTCAGGTGGGTACAAGTAGACTTATTTGCTTTCCTGCATCACTCCCTCATTGTCATTCCTCCTATTTACCTTTATCTTTACCTATTCTGATCCATTTTCCCTCTCTGTTTTCTCATAATCAGATTATTTTCTGTGCCTGTTGTTGGATTTCTTTTGTTCCCAGGCTCACCCTACTTAGGGTTACCATGCTTCCCCTTTAAAAGATGTTGCATATGAAAAAAATACATGGTGCAGTGCTTCACTGGTTCCAGTGCAGCTCTACAATATATATTTTTCATAAGTGTCCTCTTTTAAAGGGGAGGTATGGTAATCCTAACCCTACTCTTTCTGCAGAGGTGTAGCTACCATGGAGCAAGGGAGTTCAGTTGAGCCCAGACCCTGGACTTGGAGGGAGTCTTTTGCAAGTGACCTGAGTGCTGCTAGGGAGTTTTTGGGGGTGGGGTGGGAGTGGGGATTGGCGCTGCACACCACCTCCACCAACTCTGCCTATTTCCTAGCAACACTTATGCTGCTTGTAAAGAGCCCTGCCAAGAAGGAAGTTTTTAGAGTGGGTGGGTGTAGAGCGCTAGCCTTGAATGAGTTGTCTCCTCCACTGCCAACTCATGTATCTCTGGTATACAATATAATGGCCCTACCCCTCCACTCACACACACACACACACAGCATTTTCAGATAAGACACTCTCCACCTGCTACCCACTCACCACACACGCACTATACATGTTGCAGGGCTGCAGTGTTTCCCTATGGGTGCCCTGCAACATGTATAGTGGGTGTGAGGTGGGTGGAGAGTGTCTTGTCTGAAAACGCCCCTCCCCTCCCCACACCACTTTCATCCAAGGCCACACAAAGTAAAGAATACAGAGTAAAAAAGCAACCAGTCAGAAGGCTGCATGGACTTCCTTTCTTGTCTGGTTCCCTATTCTGTAAGGTATGAGTCCCTAAAATCTGGGTCTGTAAGAGAGACTTAAGGCTCCAGATACAAAATAGAGCAAGGGACGAAGAAAATTAAAAAGATGATAAATAGCAGACAGGAGTCCTTGTTACTCATTTTTCAATTATATTCCTTTGTTTAAAAATTTAAAAGATTTTTCTTAGATATAATAAAAGGGGCTCTACATTACTGGTATTAAAAATGTGTGTGGTGGTGGGTGGGGCACGAGTTCTGTGACATACTTTTGGGGGGTTGGTAGTAGAGTGACAAAGGCAAGTGAGGACTAAAATAGCAAAAAACTAAAATAAAAAATAACATGAACTACTTTATGAACAGCTCCTTTGCCACCTTCCTATTGCTTCCCCTCTTCCTCCTTGTTTTCTGACTCTCTCTCTCACCCCTTGTTGCTGCCCCATCATTTTGGAAGTTCCTGTAGTTCAGTCAGAGTGGAACTAGGTGTTTGCCAGCTGTGCACCTTCTCTCACCACCCACAATATCTTCTGAAGCCTCCCCAGGGCCTACCTCATCTCCTGTCCGCCAGATTGAGAAACATTGCTCTACAGCATCGGAGAACCTATTCTCCAGAGTAAATCTTCCCAATATGTTCCAGATATCAACTATATTACAGTGAAGTTAGGTTGAGTACATAATAGTAAAGTATAAAGTATGAAATATTATAGAGCTGTTGAAATTGTCCCATAAACAAGCATTACAAATGTAGGAAGCTGAGAGTTAAGGTGGCAATTTAATATCAATCCAAAATTCCAATAAGGCATGCAAATGCAGAGTGTGTCTCAAATGAACAGCTAAATTGCTGCTTGCAAGAGATTTTGGCATATTGGGAACTGAGATCGATTTCCTGACTGTTTCCTGATACTGATGCAATTTCTCGATTTTCACAAGATCATGAGATACTGTCCCCATTTACCAACTTTCCGTTTCTCATTCATTTATCACTTACTGCATTGTCGAGGGTTTGTTGTTTCTGCATTTCTGAGCCAATCACTGTGTGAATAACCCACCCATTACCCTCCTCACCCCCCGCCCAGTGCCACTTAACCTCCACTCCAGTTCCTCTAGTCAGAATTGTTCTATACTGTTCCTTTTGCTTTGACCAATCCACAACTGGAATGCAGATATAGTAAAGGAATCTGCATACCAGTCAATGAGTGACAAGGAAGTACAAGGGAAAATGGAGCACAAGAAATGTGGTATTGCATTGGTATTACCTCTTAGGATTTGAAATGGATGGCAATGGTAAACGGCAAAGTTATAAATGGAAAAGTGGTAAAAGGAAAGTCAGTAAATCCAGAAAATAAAAACGTCACTCAAGACATTACTGAGTACCGAGAGGGTCTTGATTTGACTGAAACTGTATTGGGAACTGGGATTTCGATGAGATTTCCCATTTTGGTGAAATCACATTTCAGCCCAATTGCAGTGCTATGGTGTCCCAAACAACCATACCTCTGCTCTGTAGAGATATGCTGTGTAATAGTTATACCGTTATTTTTTATTTAGTAAAGAATGGTATTCACAGCCCAAGATAAAATTAAACTGATTTCTAAAGATACATACTTCCAGTCTATTCCCATCCTTACCTGGCCTCATTTGCACCATCACCATATTTTCTTGCCTGCACATAGCCTTGCCCATTCCCCAGCCTCAGCTTGCCTGCCAGTCTTGCCCTCTAATCTTCACCTTCCCCCATTATCCTGCACGGCTCCAAGTTCCTTATGGACTGGCTTCCCGCTATCTGATCCGCTGGCTCACCTTTGGACTCGGATTTCTGGATCACCCTTCTGTTGGTCACTTGATTGGATAGACTGCCTGGCATGACATTCTGACTTATTTCTCTAACTTTGTACCTGGTTGTTCCTAGTTCTGATTCTTTGACCTGTTTCAGTGTGATCTTGCCACAACGTTCTGTAGACCGAAACCTTGAGACACAAAGTTGACCAAACCTGCAAGGTTCTCCCATGATCCAGACCCCTGATAGATGCTACTGGTAAATTTCTAGCTAGCACTTAGCTGCACATTGACACATTAAACATAATTACCAAGACTTCTAATGAGGATGGAATGAAACAAGCCACTAAACTGCTGCTCATAAGTAATTTTGCCATATCAGGAATTGGGATTGATTTCGCAATGATTTCTACAAACTGGCCAACGAGTGACAAAGAAGTACAAAGGGAAATGGGAGTGCAGAGAACATAGAAGAAATGTGGTAATGCATCAGTATTACCTCTTGGGATTTGAAATGGATGATAAAACAGTAAACAGAAAAGTGGTAAATGGCAAAGTGATAAACATGATCCTGGTAAGAAAGTTATCTGTAAATCAAGAAACAAAATGAAAATTGAGACATTGTCAAGTACTGAGAGTTCTCAATTTGACCGAGACGGTATCAGGAACTGGAATTTCTACAGGAATTCCCGTTTTTGCAAAATCGTGTTTCAGTGCTAATCACTATCCTTCATCTTATTAAGGTTCCAGCATGTCAGGGATGCACTGGGGGTTGGAGCTGGAGAGGACCAGCACCCATACCAGAAGGGTTGGGGGGCAAAGCAGATATGAGGTGTGAGCTGGATCGGCAGACAGAAAGGCAGAAGGACTGATTTCAGAGCAAGCTGAAGCAGATTTAGGCAAACAGATTCTGAGGCAAAAACAGGTCCAATATAGAGAGCAAACAGGGCAGGGCCAGTCCAAACACAAACTGGGTTCCAGGCAAATCAGTACAGTAAAGTTCTTTAGGAAGCATGTCGGATCCAGCCAAAGTGTGGTGATGATGGTGGCAGTGCCAAGAAGCCTACCAGCATTTAAGAGCACTGATTCAAGCCCTGGTTCTTTTTGCAGCTCTCCAAGTGACAGTACCTGAGCCCACTCCCACTGTTCTCTGGATAGATCAGTGGTTCCCAAAGATTTGTCAGTGTGATCCCATTTTGAGCCTGACATGTAATCCCATTATCCCACTCAGCAACAAAGATAAATGAAGAATATCAACTGTCAGATGGGATCGAGTCCCCATCTGCAGATAGTAGGGGTGGAAATTCTGGTTCTCCTGAGATCCGATATTGCCGGTATTTGGGTGTATTGGCTTAATCTGATAAATCCGATATTTACCTGTATCGGCATACTGGATTTTTAACATTGGCTCCGGTACCGGATTTTTTACATTGCGGCCATTGAAGTCAATAGCCTCAATGTAAAAACTCCGGTACCACGGTCAATGTTAAAAATCCGGTATGCCGATACCGGTAAATCCAGTACCAGGGAGATCCGATACCAGTACATCCGGTATCCGGTATTGTCCCAGGTGTCCCACCCCTAGCAGGTAGTGCAACCCCACTTGGGAATCATGGCTCATAGTTTGGGAACTTCTGGGATAGGGTGAAGACCTAGAATAGCAAAGCCCCCTTGCATTCCTTAAGAAGCACACCACACACGATGTTGCTGCAGTTCTGTTTTCTGGTTTGGTCTTTTGGGAAACTCTTTGAAACACTTTGATAAATGAACAACTTAAGATTGCTCATGAAGATCATGATATAGTGAGTGAGTTTCAGCCTAGTTTTAGTTCCGAAGATATTGCAGTGGCTGGAAAGTGGTGAATGATTTTTTATTAGCCATAGACAAAAATCAAATTTGTGCCTCAATCTCCATCAATCTTAGTAAGACCTCTGATACTGGGAGAGTGCTTTATTGGCTAGACTAATGAACACTGCTATCAGTTCTTTTGTACCTCAGTTGGTTTAAAAAATTATTCACATTCTGTTCTTGGTATTTCAGAGCTAATGGTCTTATTTCTGCTCCCAGATTTATCACCAAGAGACCTCCCATTAAAGGTTTTCTTCATTTCCCCTCTATTTTACATAGAATAGAATTGATAAAACTATGAAAGCTCTGTTCCACTGACAGCATTTAAAATTCTGCCATTGTTTGAATATAGATGCCTGCCTTACAGCGATATACTGCTGACCTTCACCATATTATCTAAACCCCTTTTTATAAAAATTAAAGATGAAACCAACATTGCAGTTTATAGTTGTGGATTTTACTCACATTTTTGATACCCCACTGAATAGATGAATGATATTCATAACCACGATGGATATTTCTTTTATTCCAGGTTTTTACTGTTCAGTTATTTGGTTTTTCAGTTGTTTGCCTGGCCAGATGTTTGGTTATTCATTTGTTTGGTTACTTCATTTTTGGCAAGAGCACATGCTCAAATGTCAAAAACAAAGTAACTGAATAACTAAATATCAAAATAATCACATCTGGGAATCTGTTGTCTTTTCACCAAAATAGAAAGGAAGATGCTATTTGAAATGTGGTTCTGGAGAGCAATTCCTTCTCATAGCTCTGGCCCTAAGGAGATAGGCCAAATCTAATGTTGTTAAGTTCTTCGTATTAGAAAAATTACTGTACATAATTTTTAGGGGTCAGATTAACGTTGCAGAAGAGATTGGAAACTGGATGAAACACATGCTTCTGATTCTTATATAGTTCAAGTCAAGTATTTTCAATTAACATTGTGTTTACCTGACTCCAGGATATAAACAGATATATTTTACCTTCTAAAATGATTAACAAGTCTGTCATACAACACCCATCACACATTATGGTTTCCTCTACCCTGGGCAACTCCTTGTAGGTGTGAGGCTAAGTAGTTAAGGAGAGGATAGG
This sequence comes from Sphenodon punctatus, assembly GCA_003113815.1. NCBI lineage: Eukaryota > Metazoa > Chordata > Lepidosauria > Sphenodontia > Sphenodontidae > Sphenodon > Sphenodon punctatus. The sequence continues at coordinate 764,420 of QEPC01001577.1, forward strand.
AAGTGTCCTTATCTTGGAGCGTCAGCTTAGATTTACTGGCCCTAGTAATCAGTGCCTAAACGTGTTCAGAAAAATCACACGGAAAAGTATGAAGGTGGTGTAATGTTTCTCTTTAACGTCACCGTCGTATTGGTAGAGTTCTTCCACACCTTACTTAGGTCCAAGTGCAAAAAATCGGTTTCATTTGTTCTTTAAAATAATTACCCTTAAAAAATACTTGTAAGCATTAGATTTGTATCCAGTGGAGATTCTGATGACCATTTCCTAATACCTGCTCATTTCATTATCTATCTCCACACCATCACAGCATGCTTCAAGTGTCCAAAACTAATGTTCTTTAACAATCTATTATGGACAGACTTCTATGTTTATTCAGTTAGTCACTGTAGATATGTGTGAAGTAGTTTTTACACATACTGAGATTCAATTCCTCTCTTTCCAAAAGTACACTGGGGATCTTAATACTGTAGCAAGTTAGTAATTAGAAGTGTTTTGCAATAAAATTACCTCCCACCCTTCTCAAGAGTTTAATTTTTGCCATTAAAAGGTAATAGCTCCACAACCATCTAGCTATTGGAATACTTGAAGGAAGAGGATTACATTGAATTACCTTCCGGTGGAGGCCCAGGTAGCCCTGGACCTTGCCTCATTTCGGTGACAGTGCAAGACCTGGCTGTTCTTCCAAGCCTTTGGTGAGTGAGTGAAGCAAGGATGGGTTTTTAATTTTCTTTTATGCCTCCTTTTTATGTATTTTATATATTTTATCTATATTTTTTTTTTTTTAAATTTTTGTAAGTTTCCTCAAGCTGCTTAGGCAGGAGATGTGGGATATAAATGTTGGGAATAAATAAATAAATAAATAAATTAATACATTCAAACAGATATTTTGAACTTATCTGTTTAAAGCCCAGCAGCCAGCAGCTTCCATTAAGGATTCACTTACCTGCCTGCCAGCTTGCCTGTGCCTGGGCTGCTGTCATCTGCGGCTGAAGAGGAAGGGGCCTGTCGGTGCCGCCACTGCTGCTCCTCTCGGCTCCGCTCTGCAGACACCTGTGGAGGAAAAAGAACTGCCGTGAGTGCTGGGAGGGCGGGAGCGCAGAAGCCGGTTGTCGGGGCCGGCTTGTTCCCTCCCTCACCCGGAAGTGGCCAGGGCTTTAAAGCCCAGAAGCTACCACCGCAGGCTACGAGTCGAAGGGCCTCAGCCAAAGGTCGTGGCACTTTAGGGAACTTCGGGGCCACAGGGGGTGTCAGGGGATGTTTTGGGGGGTTCTTTTTGTTCAGGGCTAGGGTGGTAGGGTGGGAGTGTAGGAGGGGTGGTTAGCGGGAGGGGTTGGGGGGTGTCCCAGTGACTGACCATGGTGGCAACAGGGGGAGTACTGGGAGGGTTATTTTTTTTTGTTTTTTTTGTGGGGGAACGGGGAGGAGTCTGGCCCCGGTGAGAGAGGGAAGTCAGGTGGGGGGATGGTCCCTACCAGCCCCCAGTGGTGGCGGGATGGCTGG
>QEPC01001577.1:779042-791055 GCA_003113815.1 Sphenodon punctatus
TTGGTGGTCATTTATGCATGTTTCAGGGCTGCATAGGGCACCAATACAGCCCTGCAACATGCATAAATAACCACCAAGGGTGGTTAAAGGGTGGTTAGCGTCATGTCTGTTTTCACCCATACTTTGTATAATATAGCAGATATTGAAGATATTTGAAGATATTTTTATTTATTTTACTTTCCTTAATTGCACATCTTGCTCAGTAACAATTTTTTTATTACTAACTTGATTGGACACTGTGATAGACATTTTTATTTTTTATTTTTAATATACATTTTAAATAACAATATATTTTAAAAATGATTGTGCAGGCATGTTGGCTGCCAGGCTGGTTTGCACATGCACAAAATGTCCACCAACCTTATCCAAGAAAGTGGCAATGCTATTTCAGTCATTTTGGTTGAGGTAGGTGCTGCCTGGGTTTTTTTAAAATATATATATACAGTCCAATATACAGTCCAATATATATAATATATATATACAGTCCAAAAACGGTAATTATGGATTAATCCAAAAACGCCATGCTGATTACGGATTAGTATTATAGATCCATATTAAAAACTATATATATAACTATATATATATAGTTTTTAATATATATATTATATATATAACTATATATATATAGTTTTTAATATGGATCTATAATACTAATCCGTAATCAGCACGGCGTTTTTGGATTAATCCATAATTACCGTTTTTGGACTGTTACGGATTAATTTGAATTTGAAACACCCATCCCTAGTAAACAATAGGAAAAAGCACAGGGAAACAGCTCCATCAGCAAAAGTGTTAATCAATGGAACTGAATCCAGGACCTAATTTGGCCAAGGAATGGTGATGGAACAGGGGAACAAAAGGCAAGGTCTCTGTCATTTTAACGGTTCATTTGCTTGGGCCTGTTTCTATGATCTGTACTTGGTTCACCCTAGAATCCCCATTTGCAAATGAGACTTTTTCTTCTCCTTTTGGATTTGTGAACTGGAACTAAGGGCTAAGTATGATTTTTCAACCTGGCCAGTTGATGGGAAACATAATTCCAGTTTCACATAGTATTTTAATCCTCTGTGTGTGTGTGTATGTGTATGTGTGTGTGTGTGTGTGTGTGTGTGTGTGTGTGTGTGTGNACATTAACAATCAATAGGGTTGGGGAGTTTTTAAAAATCCACTAAACCCTCCCCCCCTCCCCAAAGGCCTGGGCGAACAGCCAGGTTTTACACCTTTGCCGAAATACCAAAAGGCTTGCGGCCAGGCAAGCTTCCTCCGGTAGGCAGTTCCAAAGACGCGGCCCGGCCACCGAGATATAAGTCACTTCCCATAGTAGTTTGGTTCCACTAGTCTCTTTGAACTTCCATGGTCAACTCAGAGGAGCAGGGACTCCCAATACCTTTGCATGTTTAACACAAGTTTTAACCATTCATATTAAGGCCATGACACCAGAGAGTAACAGAGACAAATATCGGTCAGGATAGTGACCCTAATCACAGATGGAATGACCTCCCCAGGAGGCCTAACCCACTCTTTGGCAGCAAATAGAGGATTGGATTTGTTGTAAATAAATAGAGGATTCTATTTACTCCTTCCTGACAGAAGGGAAGGGCATTCCCTCCCCCCCCACACCCCACCACCAGCAAGACAAAGAGGGAAGACACAAACTTTGGAAAAAGAAAAAAGAAATAATGGGTGCCATCCCTTTTATTAAAACAGTCAATAAACTGGTATTCAGAAATAAAAGCATGGCTTGGTGCCAAACAGGGTGAAGCCCTTAGCAGGCTCATGAAGGGACAAATCTTGATCCAGAGCATCAAATGAAGGCAACGTCTGAATTAGTCCAGGAGGCTACCATCATCCACAGAATCCTGCTCCCAACCCAAGCAGGAAAGCAGGAAAAGAGAGCACTGTGCAGCAGCCCATCCCAGGCCGCCAATCTGAGGAACGTTGTTGCTCCTTCCTCCCTCTGGGGGACAAAGTCATTAAGTCATATGAGCCAACTATGACACCTACCCACCCCTTCTCAAATTATTATTATTATTATTATTATTATTAACATTTATATAGCGCCAGCAGTGTACCTGGCACTTTACAAAGTAATAAAATAGACACGGTCCCTGCCCNACAAACCAAAAAGGTAGGGGAGAGCCAATACCCTACCCCAGCCCACCCTCCCCCTCCCCCTCCCCATTTGAGCCTCCCCACCCTGTCCCGAGTTTTCTCTCTGTGGTTCTGTTTGTAATTGTTAATGTGGCTCCATCCATGTGTGAGGCCTGGGACAATTGTCCGTATTCCGCCCCGCCCCCCAAAAGGGGGCCTGGGGGTGGGGGTGGGCATGGGAAGGGAGATTCTGCCCTGCCTTCTAATGGTGGGATGGCATTCTAGTGGGATTTAGAAATATCTTATGCTGCTGATGTCTGCCAGTCCTTCTACTTCCTGGTTTCAGAGACAAGGGAAAGATGAATGGAGAAATCCTATAGCAAAATGTAAGGATCCTGCGGCTGTTTCTCCATTGTTATTGCCATTATCAATGGTCACCTACTGTCTGCAAACAATTGCTGCTGCTCTTAAAACAAATCCCCATGCCATTCTTTCCCAACACTTAAAACACTGTTAACTACTTCGAACCAATCATTTCTTTTCCCCTGGGTTGTTTAATTATTGCAGGGTAAGTAATACTGTTGAGGGATTCATGGGAGGAAAGTAATTAGTATTTCTATCCATCTCAATAAAAGAAAATATTATTATTAATTAATATCCATACAAGGAAGCCAAAGAGGTTTTTACACATCTACAACAGAGATATCTGTAGGGGCCACATTGCTCCGAGAGTCTCTTTGACAGGTACCTATTTATTATCTCAACAAGCTGGAATTGTCTTGTGTCTTCAATCATGGGAGGTCAGTCTTTCATCGCTGTCAAACCTTTGATAACTAAAGTGTCTGTATTAATAACTAAAAACTGAAGAGAGAGTGCTGTGTATGAGCTGAGATAACTATGGTTTGGGGGTCACATTGCTTGAAATTGCCAAATGGTTGCCAGTTCATTTTGCATGAAGAAAAGAGTTAATCACTGTACACAGTGGCGGTAATTATCTTCTGATGTACCTTGGCACAACTCTGTTACATACTGTATTTTTACACCCAGCTGTTGCTCTTTACACTGAAAGAGCTTTGCTTCTAGAAAGTAGTGGAGTCGGGGTTGGATGAAAAGAGACCAATTGTCAGGAATTTGCTCCAGAACAGGGAATGAACTAGGAATGAAACTCACCCTCGCATTCTCGTAAAATCTCATCAAGAATCGGCTTCTTGCAGAGATTTGTGAGAACGAGAACAGGTCGAGAATGGGCTAATTCTTGACCCGTTCTCATGCAAAATTTGCATGACTGAAAACCAGCACTGCACATGTGCAGAAATAGCCATGGTGGCCACTTTTCGCATACGCAGAGTGCAAATGAGATTTTCGAGGAACTTGCAAAAATATCCAAAGTCTCAAATTGCACCCCAAAACTGCAGCAGATATTCAGCTTGGAGCTGGGCTTCTCTCTGACTTTCAGCTTTGTCGCCTGCTTGGGGAGCCTGTAGTGGGCCCTCCACATCTAGGGCTGATGCTGTCTCAGAACTGCAGTTTCCTGCACTGCAGCCAGCCCCAGCTCAGTGGAGACCAGCTAAGCCAGAGGGAAATGGTGAATTGACCTCCCTCCCCCTGCCAACAAGTGATGTCCCTGAACCAATCACACATCCTGCTCCCCAAACCAACCTTCCCTGAACCTAGTCGCATGTCCCATTCCCCAAAACAAGTGACCTCACCTCCACCCCTTGCCTGCACCCCAGCTTCAGCGTATAGGCTGGTTCTTGCCCTCTAAGCCAGATTGATGCCCCCTTCCTACCATTCCAAGCTAACAACCTCCCCACCAAGCCATCCATGTTCTTCATACTTCCCCAAATCAGTGCCCCCCTTTTAAAATTGGGAGCATACTTAGCATTAGGTTTAACTGCATTTTTCGTTCCTTATAGGCCTGTCAAACTAGCAGAACCTCACTTAATTTTTGCATCAAAATAACCCATACACAGAGACCCATGTTCATTGTGTTTTCCACAGTGGCAGCAGTGGGGAAAATGCAGTGAACATGGGCAAATATACAAATACAAATGAACAAACACTAAAAGTGCAGTTACAAATACTTGACCATGTGCACAGCCCTAATCTAGGACCTAGTGCACAACCACAAGCCACAGAACCACAACCACAACCACAGAAGGTTGGTATTGGTGATCCACAGGCCCACTTCTTATTGGCCTTATCCTGCCTGCAGAATCCCTGACTGGCTAACCACTGCCGCTTGAGCATCAGGAATGTTGAATTCCACCAGGTGGACACATCCTGCACCAGCTGGTGCACTGGGGAGCCTTGCTCTGCCTGCTTCGCCTGGTGAAACCCCCCCTTGCAGACTGCCTTTAATATGTTGGCTGCGTTGTCCATCACCAGGCACCCCTTGGTGAAGGGCGCTCCTGGCGTGACCCACTTTCTCACCATGGCAGTCAGGGATGCCTCGATGTTACGAGATGTGTGCGGGCCATCAATTACTTCCACCTGAAGCAGGGCCCACCAATACCCTGCTTCTGGACCCCTCCTGCCACTCCCAAATGCTGCCTCCAGGTTCTGCCACCAGTGCACCGTCACTGCCAGGTAGGCGTGCTGCACGTTCCTGCTCGACCACAGGTCTGTGGTGAAGTGGATGGTGGCACCCCAAGCCCCTGCCAGCTCCTCCCTCACCTGCTCCAGCTGGCACCACCTGCTGACTCAGGGTGGCATGCCAGGGCAGCTTAAACTGGAGGGCCAGGAAGCCAATTAGGCACCTAAGCCCCATGTTCCCGACCACTGAGAAGGACTGCTCATCCAGCACGATCATTTCCCCCAACATGCGCGTGGCTTTCAGTTGAAAGCCACGCTGCCCTCCATGTCCTGCAGCTGCCGATAGACTTGGCAGCTGCCCCCACCCCAGCTCCTCCACGATGCACTCACTGACACTGCTGCTGCTCCTGCTCCTCCTGCTGCTGTTTCCCCCTAGCAGCAATACCGTTCCTGGTGCTATAGGTAGGTGTTCGAGCAGGACGCTTGCCCGCTGATGGAGGCGGACAACTTGCCACTACAGTCGGGAACCTGCTGGTGTCCACTGCCCCTGCCTGCCTGCTTAGCAGCACAGCGCTGTGGCATCCCTTCAGGTGCCTCGCCATGACAGTCGTGCCTAGGTTGGTGAGCACCTGCCCATGCTTCACCACCTTCTGGCACAAAATGCACTGCACCTACCTGGGATCATCCGCCCGCACCAACTTAAAATGCACCCAGATGGAGGATTTTTTGCCCACTCCTGCCTTCTGGCCCACACCGGGTGACGCATCAGTGACAGCGCTGATGGGAGAGGCAAAACATGGTGGTGACACAGCTCTCAGAGGGACAGCCATTGCCTCAGCACCAAACATCTCCTCCATAGGACTAGAATCTGCCTTGCTGTCCCCAATCTGAGATATGTCCTATGAACGGGAATACTGGGACTCTGAGGCTGATCGACTGTCCATGCTGCTGCCACTCTCCCTGTGCCCCCTATAGCCTCTGCTACTGGTGTTCCTCTCCCTGCTGCCATTGCCTGGGGATCGGGCCCTGCTTCTAGCATCCAGGGGTGGGGTGGGATCACCAGCCATGGACTGCTGGGGATCACATCAATAATGGGAGACATTGGTGGCCCATGATTAACATCTGAACCCAAAGCACCTGCACCTGCTCCTTCAGCTGCAGGAGAGACAGCTGAAACCTCCTGGAGTGCAGGACTTCCAGTGCCCTGAATGGCAGTGGATGGCACTAGCAGGAGCCGAACCACACCCCTAGTGCCACTGCTGGGAGCCTCTGAAGCCCGTCTCCCAAAATCAGGCCTCTTTGGAGCGTGGTGATGGGCTCAGACTGCCACTGATGCCTGCCACTCCACTGGCACAGCCCCTACCACCTCTGCCACGTGCCCCATTGCCTGCCTTATGGGCAGCAGACCAGCCTCTCCTGCTTCCCTTCTCCATTTCTTCCACCCAAATAATGCAGAGGAAGATTTTATATTTTTTAAAAGTTATTTATTCAAATTTGTAATCTAATATTATATATATCTACACTAGGGACCCAAGTTCATGGCACCAAAAAAATCTTAAACTCTGAAACCAGTGAAGCCAAATTCTGAATATTCACCGCAAGCATTAATATTTGCATAATTAACTTGATTTGCATAACTATGCGTGTTGGGAAGCAAATTTGCAACAGGTTTGACATAGAATCACAACTTTGCTAATCAAACACAACTCAAATCCTCTGGAATTTCAGCACCCCAGAATTCCCACCTCATATTAAAACCCCAGACCCCCCTTACCCAAACATAGGGTCTTCAGACCCCACCCAGCTACAATTCATCTCCCAGGGGCCTGTTTATAGGGATGGGAGAATGCGGTTTGGAAGTTCGGAGTTTGGCCCGGACGACCGAAATGAACTTCCGAACTGAACGCTCAAAGGTTCAGGGGCAGGAAAAACGTGACTTTGGGCGGGAAAAAAGTGACTGGAAGGGGGAGGCAGCTGAGGAGGAGACTTCCTGGCACCAGGGGTGGTTTCAGGGCTAAAAATACTGATACCAAAAATATTTCGGTTTCGGTTTGGGTACCGATAGCACTTTTTTGAATGTTCGGCCGAGTTCGGATGAACCGAACTCCGCTGAACTGAACAGCTGAACCCAAACTTGGTTTTTGAACTGAATGACCGAACGTCCGAACGTCCAAACATCCGAACGGTGTTCTGTTTGTCCATTCCTACCTATTTACCCTCGGGTCATGGTTACACCTCCCAGACAGACGGCAGCTGCAGCATCAGTTTTATTTTGGGGTCAGGCGACAAGTTTATACTTGAGTCAGATCCTGCAGACAGCACCCACTGGAGTGTCACTGCAATTTCAGCATGGCACTTTCAGCATTGGCTAATTCTGTGAGGATTGGCTGATTCTGCAAAAATCACTGCAAATTGCAGCAATGCAGTCAACTCGGGTCCCTGATCTACGCTAACTCTAACTACTATTAACTATTCTAAAACCTATAGAACTAAATGGTAGGGATGTGCGAATGAAGTTCAGAGGTTCGTGGTTCGGTCAGAACTCGGGGTGTTTGGCCCGTTCACGAACACCCTGAATCTGAACCGCCCCCCATCCGAACCGGCTGAACAAAGTTTGGGTTCTGAAGCCGTTCAGGCAGGGGCAGGGAGGAACATGGTTTTTCCTCCCCCCTCCCTCCTACAGTCTGCATGGGTTGAAGGGGCACCATGGAGCACCTCCCCCCCACCCTGCCCAGTCTCGTATTTTTTTTTTTAACACCCTCACCCCAGGGATCACCCTACCTGGTGGTGCTGGGGCTCTGGCTGTGGGTCTGGTGGCAGTGGCATTCCAGAGCACTTCAGGCTGCTACTAGGCCTTCTCAATCAAACCAGAAGGCCTAGTAGCAGCCTGAAGTGCTCCGGAGTGCTGCCACCACCAGACCCGCTGCCACTGCTGCCGCTGCTGCCGCTGCTGCCACTGCTGCTACCAGACCCACGGTCAGAACCCCGTCACCACCAGGTAGGTCAGGCTCTGGGTCTGTCAGCAGCAGCAGCAGCAGCAGCAGTGGAGGGTCCGGCGGTGGCGGCACTCCGGAGCACTTCAGGCCGCTACTAGACCTTCCGGTTTGACCCAGAAGTCCTAGTATTTTATTTTTATTTTATTTATTTATTTATTTATTTATTTAAAACTTATATCCCACCCCTCCTGCCCAAATGCAGCTTGGGGTGGTGAACAACACACAAAGAAAATAACAATAAAACTTTTAAAAACAAATCAACAAATCTTAAAACAAATCATAAAACTCACCCTCCCTCCCAAACCCTACCCCTCCCCCCTCGCCAAAAGCCTGGCAGAACAGCCAGGTCTTACACAAACGTTGAAATGACAGGAGGGTGGGGGCCAACCGAGCCTCCTCCGGGAGTGAATTCCACAGCACAGGGGCAGCCACCGAAAAAGATCTCACATCAGTGGCCACCTGTCTTGCCCCGGGAACCTCAAAAAAGGCCACCACGGACAATCTCAGGGTTCACACAGGCACACTGGGAGTGAGGCGATCCCACAGATAGGCAGGGCCCAGGCCGTGAAGGGCTTTGAAAGTCAAAACCAGCACCTTGAACCTAGCCCAGTACTTTATAGGCAGCCAGTGCAGAGCCCAGAGCACAGGTGTCATGTGCTCCCTGTGGCCCGCCCCAGTAAGGAGACGGGCTACAGCATTCTGCACCAGCTGCAGCCTCCAGACCAGCATCTCGGGCAGCCCCACGTAGAGCACTTTGTAGTAATCCAGCCTCGAGGTGATGAAGGCATGAATGACAGTGGTGAGGTTAGAGTCTGAGAGATACGGCCAAAGCCGCTGAACAAGATGTAACTGCCGAAACGTTCTTCCCACGACGGTCACAACCTGAGATTCCAGGCTGAGCCATGAATCGAGGAGCACACCCAGACTCCGTACCTGCGAGACCATGGGAGGGTGAACCCCCCCCCCCACAAGAGGAGATTCAACCACTCCCAGGCCCCTCAGGCCCTCACCCACCAACATCACCTCCGTCTTGTCAGGATTTAGCTATTTAGGGAGTTTCCTCCCATAAGTGGAAACACTGGTTCCAGCACTCCAATGGTCCCTTCACCCGTCAGAGTGCTCCATGAGACACTGCTCCTTGCTCTGAAAAGTGCTTAGATGATCCCTATCCACGTTCAGTCTGCTCCAGCCTGTAAAAAATTTCCAAGTGACCCACAGTGGGGAGAAGTCCTTCCCTTCTCTCCCGGTCCTAGACTTTGATCCTTTTTACATGAGACACTTCCCTGCATGGACACCCATTGTCCACATGGGGAAGCATTCCATGTAAATGTGGGAGTGTGTAGGTGCACGCTTCTGCGAGTCACGCATCCCCACTCATCCCCCATGCATGGAGCAACAGATTAAAATATAGGGTGCTCTATGCATGGGGATGTGGGGCAGGATCAGTGTGAACCCATGTGCATCTGCCCTGCACACGGCCCCACAGCAGTACAGCTACAGACCACCTCTGAAGCTGTGGCCCATTTAAAAAGGGCCTATGTCATGTTGGAGCTAAAGACCAGTTGCTGTGCTTGCGAGAGGTAGATAGAGAATGTCCTTGCTGGTGCACTAGCAAGAAACATTTTGTCCTTCTCGCGTCTATCGTTTTCTTATTCTGATTTCCATACTTTTGTTTTTTCCTTCATTTCACTCCATGGTAGCAAGTAATGCCGATTACTTATGAGGCTCCACTCATTGAGCCAGAGATCATTCTCCAAGTACAATCCACAGATACGGAACTTTTTCAAGTAGCAGTCAAATCAAATTACCCTAATTACTCATGGGCTTTTCAGCTATTCTGGGGTGTGCTGGTGAGATGGGTTTTTTGTATCCCTCACTCTGCAGAGGGGGAAGAACACCAAATTTAAACCTACGTATCCCTTAAATGACAGCTCAGGTTTCTCAAACTACTGTGATAGCAGAGAGGAACCCTTGCAGAAATATTTCTCTGCCTGAACAAGGAGTTTCAGGTGACATTATTTTAAAGTCAGCAGATGAATAATAATCCAGGAGATTACTTAGAGAACACAACGAAAGAGAATTCAAAAGCTTTTTTTCCCACCCAATTTACAGTTTCTCAGAGTATTGTACCAGAATTCACACATGTTAGCCATGAACATAAGCCCCCTCTTCTCTTTCAAGTAAATTGGTAGTGCAGTATTAGAAACACTCACAGAGCAGAATGGAAATGCCGGCAGTGCAGCAGCATTGAAATTTTATGAAGGTTAGATTATGACTAGATATATAAAAAAAGAGAGGGAAATCTACAACTGACAAGAGTTTGGAGCATAATTACATCTTAACCCATCACGTTTGCGACCTGACCAAATGGCTCCTGGGTGGAAAGGACTTATTTAAAAAAGGGTGGGGGGGGGACTTCTGGTAAAAGCTACTGGTGGCTGGGGTTGTGCAGAATCTAGACAAAATAACTTTGCCAAAGAAGAACAGAAAAGTGCATCTCTTTTTAAGGGCTGAGGCAAATGCTTTATAAACAATATGGCAGCCTATTTAAAAACAGTCACTATCCAACAGGGGGAAAAAAAGTCATTTCAGAGTCAGCAGGCTGCCTGACCTCTCCATACATCCAGAAGCTGGTAGAGCAAAAATGTGAACTGCAGGATTTTACATTCCAGAAATCATGAAATGAAGTTGTTCTGCAATGCAAAAGATATGTGTGTGGCCAGATTCTCGTGTATTTTTTTGTAGCAGCATATTATCTAATTCAGCAAAACAGTTACCAGATTTAACCTTTACCTATTCCTCTGGGGTACAACTTTACCCCAGAGTAAAAAATGCATGTAAAATATGCTAATTAGTGGCTCTACAAGTTTGAATAATTAGGACATTGTCACTGGCACCTCTGTGCACAACATACTCAAATTTCAGCCAAATACATCATACCATCTGTCTTCTATGTCCAAAAAAGTGCCAGGGCACAAATGTACGCCAGCTTACAATGGCATTTTTGCTACTAGGGTATAAATGTACCCTAGCCAATGCATTTCAATTGGGGTACTTTGTACCCCAGCTCAAAATCACCCAAACTGAACACTTTTCAAGGCCAGTTCACACTGACAGTGGACGTGGAAGTCAAATCCACTCCTCACTGGAAGATGAAATTAAATTAACCCCTTCAATGCCACTTGCACTGCCTTGCACTGTCAGGACACTTCTCTATGGACCCCTTGCAGAAGGATGCTCTAATGGTGACCAACTGGCAGTTACATATGCTAATACATGTTGCAGGGAACCCAACGAGTACAAAAGGAAAAGAACCCAAAAGCTGTTCCCTAATTATTATATGAATGACTTCAAATTGCAATATAGGATATATAACCAAAATCTTTAATATGACTAGAAACTACGTATACCAATTTGTGTATGTTTGCACAACACACAATTGCACATTAATATAAAACTCTTGCAATGTTCCTTCTATTATACAAGCATCAATATAAAATAGCTATCCTAAGAGTCATCATGATTGACAAAGAAATTGACCAATTGCAAATGTGTCCTAACAGTACCACTCTATTACTAAAAATCAAATTGTTGTAATAAAAAATCCAAATAAAATTAACATTAAAATATACAATGTATGTTTAAGTCCCATTCCAGAGACGCAATAGATACGACAATAAATGGATACAATAAATCCAATTGATGAGACCAAAGGCATTTTGGGGATTCCTCACCTTCTTCAGTGGACATTGGACAATCAATGAAAACTAATTCCAGACCTGTGTGGACCCACAAAACGCCCTGCACAGCCTCCTTGTGTGCAAATGTTACCTCAAGCCCAATGAGCAATTGATGTGATTTCCCCCTATGGACAAAAAGACGGGTGAGCTGGAGGCCATTGTTATATCTAGCAAAAATTGCCCCAAGTACAGTCAAATACCTGCAGGCAATCTTGGCAGTGGAAGAAGCAATGAATTCCCGTTATTTCCAACAGCCACGCATAAAGCAAGTACAAGAGGGGATTAAAAGAAAAGTGAGACCCAGCACTCTGCCTCCCCGGGAGAGCACAGCACAAACAAGATCGGCCGGGAGTGGATTAGGAAGCGATATTGCTTCTTCCGCTGCCAAGATTGCCTCCAGCTCACCCGTCTTTTTGTCCATTTGTATATTTTTTAGTTAATTATATTTAGATTTTTTTATTACAACAATTTGATTTTTAGTAATACAGTGGTCCTGTTAGGACACATTTACAATTGGTCAATTTCTTTGTCAATCATGATGACTCTTAGGATAGCTATTTTATATTGATGCTTGTATAATAGAAGGAACATTGCAAGAGTTTTATATTAATGTGCAATTGTGTGTTGTGCAAACATACACAAATTGGTATA
>QEPC01001577.1:798568-818976 GCA_003113815.1 Sphenodon punctatus
CCCCTCCAACATCAAAACCAAACAGCCGCCCCTGCCCATGAGATGTTATGTGTGGTTTTTTGGAAAAGAAAAGGCAAGAGTTAAGCTCAACGAGGGTGGGGGGAGATCTTTTCTCTTCTGCAAACCTCTATGAAAATTAGTGCAAGTTTCATGGGTCAGATAGATGTTGAGCTTGTGTGCTCAGGATGGAGAAAGGAAAGGGGGGGGGGGATAGATTATGCATCTGCCCTATGGATCCATACCTTATCCTTGAGTTCATGCTCTCTTCTCCACTCCCTTCTTCTCTCTGAGGTTGTTGTTCGATCCACTCTTGCCCACCTGGGCTGCTGCAGAACCCATGCATCTGTTCAGACCCTGGTGGGGTTGGTGGCTGGGGAAGAAACAGGCCTGGAAGGAACCGGGCCCACAGTCCAGGCCCAACAGACACCTGGGTGAACCGTAGCAGGCTGAATAGAGTGGGCGCATCTGTTTTTGCATCACCCTAGCCTGGCGTGGGGGAGTGCCATGGTAGTCAGCCATGACTGCCTGTCTTAGTGGGGTGGTGGTGACTATAGCGCAGGGGCGGAGCTGGCAAGTCACGTGTCACTCCCCTACCGCCCCACCATCCTTGGAATGTGTATTCCATCCCCTGACTTGACGTGGATGGGGGTGCCCCGCCCCCTCCCTGGGATGTGCATCCTTTGAGGTGGCTACATGTTTATTTTTACCCTGAATGTATTCCTTCAGTGTTGGAGGGTAGGGGCTAGATTCATGAGCTGTATCCAGGGACCTTTGTTTACTGTGTTTTCTCCATTTCAGCCAATAGGGAAAACACGGTTGACATGAGTATCTGGCTATATTGAGAACTGGAAAATGTCCAAATAAAAATCAGACTTGGCGTGGAAGATCCCTGGTCCGGATTAAGACCGTGCCTATGCAGTAAAAAGTTTAGGCACTCCAAAGCAACTAATGACATCAGACTTGAAGCTAAACCTGTGCTTAAGCATTTGAAGATCTTTATTTATTTATTTATTCAAATTTATATGCCAACCTTCCCATTAAGATGCAGGGTGGATTATTACCACCCAATAAAAATGTCTAAAATACCCTCTTAACCTTCTACAACCCTTTCCCCATCACCTCTTCCCCAACCCTGACTGCCAAAGGCCTGGCCAAACAGAAAGGTATTACATTGTTTCCGAAGATGAGCAGACTCGGGCTTTGAAAGTTTTCAGATTTTCCAGATTGCAGAAATGAAGAGATAAAAAGGTGGTTAGAACAAGAAGCAATGTTGAGAAGAGTCAAGAAAGACAACTGTGATGATTTAGAAATGTGTCAAGAATTGACCCAGAAAGAATGCTAAATGTGGCACTACATAACAGAGGGCACGGAACAAAAAAATGAGAAGACTGCAAGGGCATTAGACAGATATGATGAAGCATGATGTTGAACAAAAGGGTTAAAGTTTCAACAAACTCACAAAGCTGGTACTAGACAGGAAATAGTAGAAAGAATTCATTTGCTCCTATTGACACTGTTGACCTGATGGACAGGAATCAGAGAAGGATTAGGAAATGATGTACTTAGTTGTTTTGCTGCATATGCTCTATTATGCTTATATTAATCTCTACATGCATAAAGATATGCAATGCATATACTTCCATGCAGAATAAGGTTCAGCTCTTGGAAAACTCAGTAGTGATAAAAATATATATGGTGGCTTACAGAATATCAAGCAGCAATTGTGCTCCACAATTTATATCTTTTGCCAAAGCAGAGAATAGAGAGATGTTAACTTCTCTTGGAGGAAAAAAGAGGAAATCAAAAGCAAGGTTATTCTCATTATAGAGCGGGAAATAGAGTTTATTTACCTTTCTCTCTTTTTATTGGCTTGAAGATACCATAAATGAAGCAGCAATCTTTATAAAACAAAGGTGTTTATATGAACATCATTACAACAAATGCAAAGAATTTAGAATTATATACCCTTGATTAAGGGTGTTTTGCACCCAAAACGAGTAGGGTTTAGTTACATTGAGTTATTTTGGGTTGACTTTTACAGAGTCACAAATGTTGCATTCCTTGTATTGTATATAGCCTTTGGTTTGAGTTGGTTTGAGTTCTATTGGATGTACTTTTATAGTTCCAGAACTTTTTATCTATTATATTGAATATAGTTTTTTGCCACGTGGTTGGTAAAATTTCCCTGCTATATCCAGAATAAGGATATAGATTTTATACATTTATCTCTGTGGTTCATTTTGGTAGTAGCTTGGTTTTCCATTGTGCTCCACAATTTATAGGCCGTCCAATGTACAGGTCAGTACGACCAGTATGAACACATTTTCTCAGCTTCTTCAACTGCCCACAGATGTGCCTTGGTTTTGTTGGGTGTATAAAATACTGTTATGAGGGTTTATGAAACACCCAGTCCTAGCAGTGAAATAAAGTCTCCTTTAAAAGCGAAGTTTCCTGGAATTTGAGTTGAATTATTTGATTGATAAAAATCCTTTCTAATGACTGATGACCTTGCTAGAGGTTTTGTCGGTGCAGTGTGAAGTACCTTTTTCTGCAGAGCATGTCCAATCTCGATTGTCATTGGGATCTCTTCTGGATGGACTAATGATCTCATGCTTTTCTGTTGCTCTTGTTTTCAGCCAAAGTTAATTTATGTCAAACCTCTTTGTGTCCCTGTTTAAAGGATCCCATTTACAGACACCACATAAATAGGTTGTACATTTCCACTGTTCACTCACATAAAATGCTTCTGACTTGAAATTCTAAGGCAAAGTTACTAGACTGAAATACCTAATCAAGGAGAACCTGGTGGCCACTAAGTATTCTTTTATGGTATATGGTGTGCTCAGATACTCATTTTCTCTGTTAATGTCCAATGTGCTTTTGTGGCTTTAATGCTTATCATCATTGTCCTTATAATATAGGACCAAGTTTGGGTTGCTTTCAAAATCTCAGTCCAAGGAAGTAAGTTGCTATCTCTCATCTAATTATGTTTAAAAATATCCTAGTTTCTATTAATCATAATTGTTAGCCTAAAAGAAAAAACAAACAAACAAAACCAGGAATTGTTAGTGCCCACTAATGCGCTGCAGCTATGGAACTTTCTTCCTCTGCAGGTTTGCCACGGGCTGAGCCAAAGCATTTTAACTGGCCAGGTATTTGGCAGGTGGAATAGGGTCTCAAGAGCGATTTTTAATGGGAACTTTTATATTGTTACAGTTAATGTGTTTAAGGGTTTTATTTTATGTGTATCTTAGTGTGAAAATGAAATGCTCAGGCTCAGTGCGTGGCAAACCTCCAGGGGAAGAAAGTTCCAGAGCTGCAAAGAATTAGGCCACTTTCAGACATGCCCCCCCCCCCCATGTATATTTGGGCTGGGGGGAGAAATGCGCAGCCCGAATATGCGAGGGGATTGACTGGTCTGAAAGCCGCCGCCCTCCCCTCCGTGCATGCGGCTTTGCCAGCAGAGAAGTATAGGGATGCAGAGCTCAATTTCCTCCTCGGCAAATCCGCATGAGGTGGAGGCCTTTCAGAACAGCCGATCCCTACGCATATTCGGGCTGCGCATTCCCCTCCGCAGATCAAATATGTGCAGGGGGGCCATGTCTAAAAGTGGACTTAGTGGGCACTAACAATTCTCTTAGAAATAGCAACTTGGAAAGGACAGCTGGTCTGCGCCTGTGTGGATAGTGCCACACTTCCCTACTTTATATAAACCAGGAAAGCCAATGGGGAGACAGCAAGGACCCACCCAAATAGGGAAAGAGAGGGGTGAAGAAGCATGGAGACCTACTTCCAGGAGACTGCTAAATAGTCCTGGTGGTTGAGTGGGCAAAGAAGAGCCTGAGTGGAAACCTGTGTTCAAGACCTGTTGCTGCCAGAACCTGATATTCTCACAGCTTCCTTACCTCCTGCTGTTGCCAGGATCAGGTTCCACTGTTGCTATTGCCCAGCCATTCCTGGTCCTGGAATTTTAAAACATGTTTTGGTGGGTCTCCCCTACAAAGAGATTGAGAACCATTGCTATAGGGGAAAGGTTAGAAAGATTTCCAGAAGGATCGGTGCTAACAAGATGTTTGGTGCTGTCAGATCTAAGCAACTCTCCTGCGTTGAGTAGATGAAAATAGCAGAAGACATATAGCATGTCTAGAATAAAGAAAGAACTGGATACAGGATTTTATACTGTATTGGTGTTTGGCTTCTGGTTGCAGCCAGAGGTAGAGGAAATAAAATGGGAAAAGACAATGAAAGTGTTTTGAACCGAAATATAAAACAACTTCTTGAATTTTGAGTGAAGGTTGAGAGCCATGGGGACTCAATTTGTGTTTGTCTAGATTACTCAGACAGGTTTGCCTAGACATTATATCAGGATCATGACCAAAGACTTTAATTTAAAAGCAAAGGAGAAAGAAAAGGCTTAAGATTAAACTGTATAATCAATAAACTCGGTGAACTGGAATTGCTTCAAGCTCAAGTTTACCTGAAACCCTGAAGGACTCATCAGAAGTAGCTGGGAAGAGCTGTCTAGCAGCACATAGAAAGTTAGCAGGGAAAAGAAGTGTGTGGGGGGGAGGCGGAAGCCCTGGCACAACTTTAACAAAGTGTTGTTCCCATTTAGTAATTATGCCTTGATTGTTGTTTATATGTTTGCTCTACTGTAACTCGCTTGCCTTAGGCTGCTGCTAGCACTGGAGAAAACACAAAACTAATTTTGTTTTAAAGGGGAAATGAAAGTTTTAAAGTAGTTTAATGTTTCGGTGAAACTGTAATGGCTGGGGAAAATTGGACTATCTGAGTCAATAAAGAGCACTAATTCTGATAATAACTCATGCCTTAACTCTCTCCCCATCTAACCAAATCCCTCCTTCTGACACCCAGTGCAAATGCTCTTTATGCTGCGATTGATGGCAACTGAGGAGAAATACACGTTTCCCTTTTTTACCCCTGGTTCCCCAGAGATCCTCCATTTTGCACATCGTAAAGATCAAATTGGTGCATAATTTTTGCCTCCCCTTATGTAAACAGGTTTTGATCAGTGATGTCCCTGCATTTTATTCATTTCCCTAAAAAGCCTGGCCCTTAAGAGATGTTAGTCAGAGTAACTCCACCAACTTTCACTTGAGGTTTCAAGCTGATATGCCATATGGAGAATGAATCACTGTAAGATCATTAATCCTAACACCCTAACAGTCTGGGTAATTGGCTTATTAAGAGCAACCCCTTGCTACCAGGTGGAGTAGAGGAGCACGATGCTGGGCTTAGAGGGAGAGGAATATAAAAAGACTCAGGCCCTTTTTACATAGGCGGCACCCACACATGAACACCCAGATATCTGGGTGTTCATGCATGGGGGGCTGCCCGTGTAAATCCCGTGGTGTGTGCGTGCGTGCGTGCGTGCGCGTGCATGTGCGCTCCTGTGCACACCCATGTACACCCATCCCTCACGCACAGACCAACTGATGCAAAAGACGGTTGCTATGTGCGTGTTGATGGGTGGAGGATGGGTGTAGTTGGGTGTGTGCCCATCTACACCCTCCCCCCACACAACGCACATGGACCACGGTGCACACCGACCCTCCCCCCGTGCAGTGGCCCAAGTAAAAAGAGCCTCAGGCTCAGGAGAAAGGACAAGCAGGGAGCGATTCAGAGATTAAATGTTTCCTGAGGGGGTGGAAGTGAACAGATTTGACCAAGCTTCAGCTAAGGAATTTGCCTCACCTGGGCCCTGGAGCTGGCTCACCAGGGGGCTACACCAAAGAACTTGCTTGGGAGATTACCCAGGATACAGGCCAAAGTGAAGGGGCCCCTTCAGATGTGTTGAAGGAATTGATGTGGCTGTGGAACTGATGTTCCCTCATTGTTTTTAGATGTTCTGTTAACTCCTACCTCTCTTCCTCCCTAGTGAATGCTATTGCTCTCCACATCAATCACTTCAGTTTTTGAATGCTAGCTGCCTTACCCTTCTCCAGCACTCACCCACATAATTGTGGCTGTTTTGCATCCATCACAGACTGCATTTCTATTTCCTTACAGTTTGTTTCTCTGTATTTGAAAGGTCAGAATCCTCCCTTAGGTTGTTTACATGCATATACACATGTCTTTCAGCCTGACGTACTACCAGCCTGCAGAAAGGCCCCATGTGCCCCCAAAACATGCACTCTCTCAACAAACAGAACTTGGCCCAATTAAAGAGAGCATGAGAACTGCTTTCTTACCATCTAGATAAATGGACACAGTTTGGAAGAGGCTGAGCAACTTTAATGGCTAATAGCAGTGCAGCAGGGCCCTGAGGATACAAAAACTCACTGGGACAGCCTTGCCATTTATACACATCAGTAATGGAAATTTCATGACCCAAGTCTTGCCCAGTATCTGTGGATTAAGGCAGACAAAGACTCCTCCAAAGCTAAATCTTGAGCAAGTGCTTCCTATATTCACTCCTCTTCTGTCTGGCAAGGCCACAACTCACAATGTTCAACTGGGCAGAACTTGGGTGCAGGGAGTGTGCCTGCTCAGCAATGGAGCAGCTTTCTGGATAGCTGCCACACAGTGGTAATGGGAAAGAGATACAGGGACTGATTTCCTTGGATTTTTCCTGTGAGGGAGACTCCCCCTAGTTTTTGAAGCTGCTGTCAATGAAACTCCTTCCTTCCTTCCAGGAAGCAAAGAAAAGGGGTGTTAACAAACGTGACACTCTGACCCACCTGGGCCAGCACCAAACCCACATGTCCCACTAAATGTGGGACCCCACTAGATGTGGTCCCCATTCAGACTCTGGCAGGGTAGGTGACCAGACTAGAAACATGGGCACGGAAGAAACCAGGCCCATGAGACTCCCTGGTGAGCCAGAGCACGCTGAACTGGGTGTGTCTGTTTTCACGCACCTGTTATTGGCAGCCATGGCTGCCCATCATGGTGGGTATAGGGGTGCCAGCTGCAGCGCGGGGGTGGAGCCGGACAGCCGCGTGTCGCTCTCTGCCCACACACCGCCTCACCAGTCAGGTCAGTTTTTTGTTGTGCCAGGTCAGTTTGGTTTCTTTTTAGACAAGGTACAATAGAGGAGACCTGGACCTGAAATGAGTGTATACTTCTGTCTGATATCCAGCTGGATATTGTGGTATCTGTAGTATTTGTACTGAATGGTATCCATTGTGTGTCTGGTGGATATCCAATTAGCCGCATTACCATTTACTGAATTACCATTTGACTTCTTTTTAATTACTTTTTTTTTTTACTCCTTTCCTCCATTTGGACTGGTTTGGTTATTTGGTAATGAGATAATTTGGTAATGCAGTAATTTGGTAAATGACAATAGCCAGTATTCTGGTTTTTCAGTTAAGTGGTGCGGGTACTGGATCGTTATTGAATAACCACCAAGCTATACAGAATACCGGATAGTAACCGTGGATGTTTTTTGGCTATCAGTTTCAGCACTAGGGAGACCAGGGCCAAGGAAGGGGAGAGGCTGGTGATAAGTAGCAGCAGAGGGAGGGAGTGAAAGACCTACCAGCATGAATGGTGGAAGGGGGTGGGGGGGAGACAAAGAGACCAAGAATCAGGGAGAGAGAGAACCCAAGGTACTAAGAGTCCAGGTGCCCCCCATGAGGATGGGAATATGAAGAGAGTAAAAGAAATGTCTCACAATCCTCCTCTTTCAAGCTCTTTTCTAGCCTCTTTTTGTTTCCATCTGTGAACTCTAGTGTACCTATTGTTGGATAATTAATGTGCTGAATGCTGGACCTGAATTTTCATGTGAAATTAATGGGCTAGCGAAGGAAACAAAACATTTCAGTTTGAATAGTCAAGGGTGACTTGTCTGTTGAATTCCTACAGTAGAAGAAATGGGCGCAGGGGCCTCATCACTTCCTTTTCCTCTCTGTTTTCTGTGGCTCCTTATTCTGATCCATTTCCCACCTCACCTTCTGCAGGATTATGCTTCCTTCCTTCTATCCTGCGTATTGTCCTAAGGTCTGACTTGGGTTGCCATATATGCACATTTTTACAGGGCACTTATGAGAAATACAGGTTGCAGGGCTGCATTGGAGCCAATGCAGCCCTGCAACCTGTATTTCTCGTACGTACCCTCTAAATATTTGCATATGCAGCAACCCTAGTTCTGATTCATTGATAACTGATTGGCCAAGCATCAATTTTCTGGTGTCTGCAGAAAGAAAGTTTATTGCTGGCTCACGTGTAACTCCTCAGGCCTCCAGAGAATCGCAGGCTCAAGAATTATTTCTGCCACAGTGTTCAAGAGAAGTGAGAACTCTTTCATAGAAACTACAATGTGCCCTTATCCATCCCCTCGCAGCACAGGACATGGTGGGGTGTATCAAATACACCCACTTAGCTCATATGGGCTGTTCAATTTACAACTCTAGAGCTTGACGGGAATGAAGGAAGCTGCATCTCATAGAGTTGCCATCTCTTGTGGTTTGACCCTGAGATTCCAATAGGTCAAAATGGGAGTCTCGGGGTCAAGCCACAAGAAGTGGGAATCCTACATATTCATCTCCCTGAGATGGGGCCATATCCAGGAAAGGGCAGACCATATGATTGCATGGGTTCCCATGTGCTGGGCATGGTAGAGAGAAAGGGCATCTATGAGTAAACTTGAAATGACAAAACAAGTGTGAGAAGCACTAGGGTAAAATACGGGCCACTGAGCCTCAAAAATGGGAAGCTTTAGTGGCCAATGGAGACATCATGGGAATTCAGGGGAGCCCGCCCACCACAACATCTGGGGCTCATATACATATAACAGCATGCATAATATACTGGCCCCTGAAGGGGATGATATTGACCATAAGTGTTAATGATGGTGGGGCAGATCCCATAGCCTGTGCAAACTGTGACCAACTCTCTCTCTCATGCAAGTCCATAGTGGAGACATTGTGCCACGCAGAATCCATGCGGATCCCACATGGAGGGGTTTGGAACTGAAGTCAACAACATTTTCCTTTTTCTAACTGCTGAGTCAGTATGTATCCATGTGCCCATCAAACTTCGCTGGTTTAGGTGGGGGGCCCACAACACTATTTCTGCCTGGGTCCTATATATCTGAGAGGCTATCTGTCCTACCACGTTCCATGAAGCCCATACAGTCAGCCAGGGGTGCCCTCTTGCAGGTTCCATCTACTGCCCTTTTCTGTGGAACGGGGTTGTGCAGGAGGGCATTCTTTGTTCTGTGGAACTCCCTTCCCCAGGAGGTTTGTTTGAGCCCCAGTTTGGGCATCTTCCAGAAGTAGAGCAAGACTTTCTTATTTGAAAAAAGCATTTATCAGGCAGGGATAATAAATAGGGTTTGTTGGGTGCTTTTGGGTGGGTCTGGGGGGAAGGTGTTTAGGGGAGGGGGTGGGAGTTTGGGGGGAATTTTATTATTGGTTTATTTTTGTTGTTGTATTATCAGTTGTAGGCTGCCCTGAGTCATTGTGGGAAGGGTGACATATAAATGATAAATACATTAATTAATCCAATTAAATAATTTTGTATGGGGTCTTGACTTCCCTGCATCTATCACTGCCCTGAGAGCAACAGGTCAGAGAATTTGGCAGGCAGGGGAGCAGATGAATTTATGGATGTGCCCCACTTAAGCTCTGATTTGAAATGCTGGTTGGCCACACATAGAAGGAAAGTGCAAAGGAGCAAAGTAACAACTGCCAAACTAAGTAAAGATAGCCCCCCATCCCCCCATAACCTCTGTGCTCCACCCCTGCTTCCCTGACATTCATTTAAAACATTTTAAACAGCAACATTTGAAATAATGAAATCGAGCACACAGATAACATTCCCTCACATGTGCCAGGCTGAAGCCCCTGGCTCTCCAGTTTTTCATTCAAAGCACTAATACTCAATATACAGATGCAAGTTCTTTTGAATTCAGATGTGAATTCACTGAGTCCCGGTTAGTGAGAAGGCAGTGATAAAGTATATTATTACTACCCCTTATTATATGGGTTTGTTGAAAATATTAACCAATTTAGAAGTTCTTCAAAATTTTTAATTAAAAAACCTACTTCGTTGAAAAACTTGATTTGAAATTCCAAAACTAACTTCCAAAAATATTTCAATTAAAAAAAAAAAAAAATCTCACAAATTTGTAATGGGGAAATGGCAACATTCCAGATATCAGCATTCAAGATTCTGTTTCGTTTATTCAGGACATGACACTTAGTCCTAGTCCACAAACAACACAACAATATACAATACAGAAACAAAAACCACAAACAGGCAAAACCAGTCAAATACATAGAAGCAAACTAAGTTACAAACTAAAATCAAATCCAAAGTGTACCCCCCCCCCCATACCCTTAGCTTACTCAATGAGTATTTTAATCGGAGAACCAAGCAACAGCAATACTTTACTTAGGATCTGCGGGGTCATGGCATTCCCAGTCCTATTAGCCTTTCCGGGCCGTTTGGCAAAAAGATCGTAACAGATTGTGCTAGTTAGTGGCTTGGGTCTTACACCTTTGCATAAGCCAAACCACAGATGCATATACTACAGTTAAATTTGAAAGGTCAAAAACTTTCACCGAGCATCAAAGGCACTAACCCAAAATGACATAACTGCAGAGGTCACCTCCCCAGTGGTGTCTGACAAAAGAAAATGGTACAGCACAGCCTCGGTACACCCAGGCAAGCGGTCCAAAAAGACCCGACAACCAGGTTTCTCTGTGTGGGTCGTATAGATGGCAAACACAAAGAATATGCTCCGGGCCCTCAGCCTCCTGGTTGTCAAAGGGGCAGAGTCTTAGATGCCATGGGATGCCACTATAGCGGCCCTCCAGCAATCGAGTAGGTAATGCATTTAGTCATGCATACAGAAATAACCAAATTTTCCTAAAGGAAACCTTTGACAGCAGAAATTTCACAGGGGCTCCTGAACCCAATGATGGAGGAACATATGTCAAAAAGGTACATTTCGAGACAGTGGCAGAATCTTCCTGTCTGCTAACATCGATGAGTCTTGTCAGAACCAATATCTTGGTGGACATCAGATCCCTAGATAGTAAATCCGCCACATCCAAGCCCAGTGAGGAAATCTTAGCATGGACTAGGCCCTCCCAGGTGCTGGCAAAAGTGTCTGCTTTCAAAAAGGAGAATAGGCCCCCAGAGGAGACCCTATAAATGGCAATCCACAGACTTATCGCCTTGGCATCCCAAGGGTAAACATTCCAGGCAACCTGCCCTGTTTCCAGGCATACAGCAGCCGAAAGTACTCCATTTGAGATTTTTAGAAGAGATCAAAAAAACCTCATCTAGCGGGGAGCAAGGTCAAACAGGCGATGGATGGCCCAAATGGAAGCCCCATAGAGCAGTTGTGCCCTTGGCTTGGCATCCAACACTTGACAAGCAGGAGCGAAAAAGCCCCCATCCCTTTTATGAAAGACGCGTAATAGCGACAGGATACATTCGGCAGCCTTAGCTCTGACCGCTGAAAAATGTAAATCCCAGGCCAGAGAGCCCTGTATCCTAATCCCCAAATACTTATAGCTCCATACCTGTTCTATCTGGGCACTGCCAATAACCCAGGGATACCTTGTCCTGGCTCGGCCAAATGCCAGGACCTTTGTTTTGGAATAGTTAATTTGAAGCCTATTCCTTGAGCAGTTGGCAACAAGAATGTTAAGTTGCCTCTGCAAACCGACCCTTGTTTGCGAGAAAATTGCCACATCATCAGCGTACAATAAAGTACCAATCGAATGGGAGTCCAACTCCCTGGCGCACCCCAGAGGTAATTCTGAACTGATTGGACAAAATACCATAATGGCTTGTATGAACTGTCAGTGTGGTATGACTATGGACAGCTTGCAGCAGGGCAAGGAGCTTTCTATCTATAGAAGACCTCTTCAATTTTTCCCAAAGGAGCGTTCTGTCAACAGAATCGAATGCCCCTTTGAAGTCCACAAAGGCGCAAAACAACCTCTGGTGGCCTTTGGTGTATTTCTCGGCCAAATAAACTAGGGTCAAATAGTGCTCCACCGTAGACCGCTGGGCCTGAAACCCTATTTTCTCTGGATGTATAATTGCCTCCTCGGCCAGCCAGCCTTCTAATCGCAGTAATAACTGCTTAGCATATAGCTTGGCAATGATACTAAGAAGGCTGATTGGCCTATAGTTCCCTGGCTGTGACCGAGACCCACCATTCAAGATTCAAGAAACAATGTTTTTATGGTGGCAGAATTGAATGAGACTACAGGGAAGGCTGGAGAAAGGGGGTTTTCTTTTGAACAAAAGGTTTTGGCATAAAGGGTTGGAAAAATGTTCAACTTTTCATGTTTGTCTAAACTTCCTGTTCACTTTTGACCTATGGGATAAGTCTCCTGGCTGGACAAGCATCTGTCTGTGATGCTGTAGGTATAGAGCATTTTGCCTTGGAACAGGCGGTTGGACTAGATGACCTTTGAGGTACTTCCAACTGTACAATTCTATGATTCTACGATCCTAAACAAATTTGTGTTGGCAGAGTACCATTGTAATAAATGAAGCTTGACTGGTGCAAATAAGTTTATGATTACAGTCTTTGTTTTTAAAACTTTTCATGGAATCAGAATTCTTACAAAAGTTTTGTTTTTGATTTTGAAAACAATTTTGAATTTTCCTGAAAACAAAATTGCACTTTTCAACTAGTTCCAATATAGTTTTCATATTATCAGAGGTTTAAAAGTTCAGTCAGATACATTACTCTTGTTTAAAAACTCACATCCAAGACTTAATCCAGGAAATATATACATTTTAGGAAATTTGCAAGCAGCAAGCAAGAAGCCTGCTATTTTTAAATTATATGAGTGTATGAAAGTGTGATTTTTGAGGCTTCACATACTAGGATTTCAAGTCACAAAATATTAAATTTGTCTTTAAGATGAACTTGTGCAGAACATGTGACTGAAAATACTAGAAAGTTAAGCAGCGCATTTAGCCACAAGGACACTGCAATACTCGTCAGACTGGTACAATCCCTCATGACTTGGACGGAACTTAATTGGATGCTACAAATTTGAAAATAAACCTCTTTTTTCAATGTCTGCATCCAGTGAAAACCAGACAAAGGAGCATTCTTATTAGGTAACTGCTTGTCTTAAAAGACTTCCTTGAAGTATTCCCAAGTATACCGACTACATCTCTATTTAGAAGACAACTTTTGCTAAGCAACCAAGTTTTGTCAGTCCCTTGAATTTCTGCTAAAGAGAGAGGTTTCACTGAACAACAGAAGATATTTGAGCTGAATTTTCTGAACATGATCCTGGCCATGGTTAGCCTAGCCTAAGCTTGAGCCTGGAAGTCCAGGCTATTTTGATGCCTGAGGCAGTCTAGTTAGAATATAGCCCTCCCCTCGAATAACACTGTGTAACTGTGTCACAGGACATTGGAACTTTCCAGAATCAGGAAGTGGTGGTTACAGGCATGCTTGGTAGGTCTCTCTGAAGCTGTCCAAAGGGAATCCACCAATGGTGATAAGGGCTAAAGTCAGGGCAGTAAAAGGTTATATAAGGGGCATCTAAGACATGCTTAGTTGGACTGTCACGTTTTGCATTTTTCTCATAAATTACAAAGGAAAAGTGAGCTTTGTGGCCATAGCTGAACTAATCATACTAGATTGGGCTGCACTTTTCCCCAAATTATATAATATGAGTTTACACTTCACTTTAATATCGAGCTAGCAAAACAAGTATTGTAAAAATGACAATACATTTATAAATAAAGGAACATGAGACTTTTGGAATATACAAATATATGCAAAGTTTACTTAAATATAAATAGAAAGTATCAGTAGCTTACATAGAATGGTATTGATAGCCAATCAAAGTTACATGATCTTAAAACATTTCTATCTTAAGAAAAAGCTTGTAAAAGCTTAACATATGCACAATTCATTGGCTCAAA
Source organism: Sphenodon punctatus (assembly GCA_003113815.1). NCBI lineage: Eukaryota > Metazoa > Chordata > Lepidosauria > Sphenodontia > Sphenodontidae > Sphenodon > Sphenodon punctatus. Next base: position 812,453 of record QEPC01001577.1, read on the forward strand.
GATATCAAGAATTTATACATTACATTGTCCCAGATTCATCCCTTTCTCTGCCATGAAGATGTTAAGTGAGAAGAAAATCCAAGCATGTGGATTTTCAGTCTAAGGATCAATTCTCTTTAAAGGCAGATTGTTAGAAGGATCACATTACTTTGAATAGTGTCATAGTGACATCAGCAACAAGGAGATACACTTGAATCTAATTGGCTCTCTTAAAGAAATCAATCAAAGTTTGACTTCCTTCAAGGTTTAAGCTAAATAGAAACCTTGTATTTTTATCAAAGATAATTGTCAGATTACAGAGAGAATAACCAGAACTGTTAGCTAGAGAGAACTAAGAAATCCTCCTTCTTAGTCTAGGAGATACTTTATGAATAGCACTATCTGTCATCTAGACACCTAGAGATAGCATTCCAGACACTCAGTCTTGAGAAAATCGAAGTTAACCAGAGGGAGTTAGACTAGCTAGAAGGGGCCTCTTTTTATGGCTTAGCTAGACCAGAAGGAGAGCTAGAGATAGGCTTCTTTATGGCTCATCCATTTGGTTGTTTCCTTGGCAACAGTCAAATGTCAATTTGGGGAGCTTGGAAAGAAAGCCTTGGAATGTGGCTGGAGGGGCCTCAGCTTGAACCATTATAATCACAGAAGCTGATTTTAGAGATCAGTGATGTGAAACACAATTAAAATACATTGAAACATAAAGTTAACATATAAAAACTCAAAGTTAATACATTTGGAACACAGATGGCCAAAATATATAGGCCTATAATAGGAAATACATGACAGGACTTCAGTTAATATCATGAGATCCCAACTTAGGTGTATCTTCTGTTGGTGTGTCCCAATGTCCTAAAACAGGAGAGAGTCATTTGAGCTTTCATCTAAGAAGGTAGTCCTCAAAGTCAACCGTAATTAGCTTTATGGACATAAAAGGGAGCTAAGTTGGGTGCAGGGGTTTGGGGGTGGGAGGGAAGGGAAGGGGGATAATTGCTTGCTCCCACACTAAACTCTAGACTTGCATGTGAGGATTGGCAACCTGAGGTGTGATCTATTTATTGTCCTCTGGGGATGATTCACAGAGGATATTGGAGCCTGTTACTTTGATGTACTGTCACTTTCAAAAGTATGATCGTGCTGTACTTATTGCAGCCAGAGCTTTACTTTCTGTGCCTGTTGTTTTGCCAGAACAATACAGTAGAAACGTAAGTACAGCTGAAACAGGTAGCAGATTTTCTACGTATGGGTAATGCTTTCAGTTTCAAACGGTTTATCGATTGCCCAATTGGCAACTGATTAGCGAGTCAAGCAACCAACAACTTAGATATCCGGGTATTACCATTAATAGGTTTACTGACTCCATTTTTCTGATTTACTGATTTCTGCATTACCAATTTACTCTTTCCAGTTTACTGTATCCACTTTTTCATATGTTGCTTGGTTACTCCATTACAGCCAAGCATTTTTAATTTGCCCAAGCACATCACACACCTTTTTCCTGCCCCTTCTTTGAGTACAGAAAAACACTGCCCTCCATTTTTGTGGGCTGTGTTAAGAAGTAAACTTGGACTGAGGATAAAAAAAAGTACATACTGCGCAGATGGAAATAGCTGACAATGCATGGAAATGTACAAACAGTAACTTGATCATGGTCAATTGATAATACAGTAATGCTGTAACTCAAATACCTTGTCAGGAGCTAAACTGGTACTGTTTAGTACCTGACAATGCTGAGTCAACTTAATTAGAATAATAGATTCATAGAATGTCAGAACTGGAATGTGCCTCAAAGGTAGGAATGTACGAACACTGAGAGGTTCGATTCCCCTGAAACCATTCAGGTTTGGGCTGTTCAGCCTGAACCTGTTTGGTTTCACTGAACCCGTTGGGGAGGGACCCGGTTTTCCCTCCCCCCTTCAGGCTGCATGGGTGGAAGGGGCACCAGGACTCACCTCTCCCCCCTCCCCCCCCAACCAGCCTGGTGAACAAATTTTAAAAACAAAAACAAAAACCCCACCACCACAGGAATCGACCAACCTGGGGGTGCCAGAGCTCTGGCCCTGGGTCCAGTGACAGCAGCTGTTACGGCACCCGTGATGCTCTGGAGCACTTCAGGTCTCTTCTAGGCTTTCCAGGAACAGAAGAAAGGCTTCCGGCCCCTCATCACTGAAAGAGAGGGTTCGGAAGCCCTCCTTCAGTTCCCGGAAGACCTAGAAGAGGCCTGAAGTGCTCCAGAGTGCCACCAGAGCTGGACCTGCTGCCGCTGCTGCTGCTGCTGCCACTGGACCCAGGGCCAAAACCCCGGCACCACCAGGTAGGTCGATCCCTGGGAAGGGTTTTAATTTTTTTTGTTTTTAAATTTGACCAGGCTGGGCAGGGTGGAGGTAGGGTGGTGAGCCCCAGAGCCCCTTCCACCCATGCAGCCTGGAGAGGGAAGGGGGAGGGAAAACCGGGTTACCCCCTGTCCCCTGCCACCCATGTGAATGGGTTTGAAACCCAAACTTTGTTCTGCCGGTTTTGGTGGGGGGCAGTTCATGTTCAGGGTGTTCACGAATGGCCCAAACACCCTGAGTTCGGGCCGAACACTGAACCCCTGAACTCTGTTCGCACATCACTACTCAAAGGGCACCTAACCCACCCTTCTGCTTTGATGCAGGATGACTATAACTACATCATCCCTGACAGATGACTTTTCAGCCTTTTTTAAAAACCTCCACTCATGGAGAGCATAAGACCTCCATAGATAAGCTATTCCATTGATGCACAGCTCATTATTAGGAAGTTTGTTTCTGATAGTTAACCAAAATCGACCTTCCTGTAACTTGAGCTCACTCTTTCTAGTCTTGCCCTCTGCAGCCAGGCAGAACAGTTCCTAGCCATCTTCTTGTTGGTAGCCCTTTAGACATTTCAAGACTGCTATCATGTCTCCCCATAATCTTCTTTTTCCTAGACTAAATGTACTCCATTCCTTCAACTTTTCCTCATAAAATCACTCAAATTCACCATGACTTCAATGCCGCACTTGTGGCAGTAGGAGAACTAGAGGTGATGGAAGCCCCGCCTTATCTTGTTTTATGGGATCAGTTTTAGTGGATGTCCCCCGATGATGCAGAGGATATCCTGGGGCTGTCAGGACCACCTTTTGTGAACTGGACCTGTGCCCGTCCTGGCTGGCCAAAGCCAGTCGGAAGACGCTGGTGCCGTTGTTGGCTGGAGTGGTCAATGACTCCCTTAAGAAAGACAGAGTGCCAGGCTGCCTCAAGGAGGTGGTGGTGTGACTTCTTCTCAAGAAACCATCATTGGACGTTGACTCCCTGGCCAGCTATCGGCCTGTCTTTAACCTAGGGCTGAAATGACAACTGGCCACAGTAGATGTTTCCAATGGAAAGATCTCTTCTGCAATGAGTGGCATGGTGCGATAGGGACATTCAGTCCGCTACTTTTGTTCAACTACTTCCGCTAGCACTTTCTGATATGTGGTCAAGGTGCAAAAGTAGTGGAACAATGGAGTTGCCGCTTCCCTTTTTAGAGAAGGTTATTGACTGGGTGGTGGCTCAGCAGCATTAGGGTCATCTGGACTGTATCAGTTTTCTGAATCCCTCACAGTCCAGCTTTCATCTGGGTTTTGGCACTGAGACTGTGCTTGTGGCCTTGGTCGATGTCCTCCACCATGAACTGGACTAGGGTCGTTTGACCCTGTTGAGCCTATTAGTTCTTTCAGTTGCATTTGATACTATTGACAACGAGATGCTGATGACCTGCCTGCAGGATCGAGCTTGGGTGGGTGGGACTGTTCTTGAATTATTCTGTTCCTTCCTGGCTAGAAGGATTCAACGTGTGGTGCTGGGTGATTGTTCATCTTTACCCTGGGACCTCACATGTGGAGTCCCACAAGGTTCTATTTTGTTCCCTCTCCTGTTCAATGTGTATATGCAGCCATTTGATGATAGGGGTGTGCACCAGGCATCCATGTTGTTTTTGTTTCTTGTTTTTGTTTTTGTTATTCAAAAATGTCATTTCATTATCATTATTAATGGCAATGTTGTTTTCATTATTGTTGTCATTATCATTATCGTTACCATTTCAAACAAAGATATTATTTTTTGTATCATTACGTTATTGATTTTTGTGCGCAACCAATATCTATCTAACTCTAAGGGCGACGGGAAGGGAAAAGGAAAACTATTATCTAATCAATTATCTATATAACTATTCTAATCTAATCTATATGTCTTTAATATATCTAGCTATCTAACCTATACTAACTATCTATATATAATGTACAGAGGGGAGAAGGGCAGGGAAAGGGAGAAGGTAAAATTTAGGGTAAGAGGAAGGAAAGGTATTGGTAATACAATGAGGATTGCGGTGTGTGTGTTGTGTGCAAGCACCACAGTTCTGTAAATGCATCCTGACAAGCAGAGCTCTCCTGTCGCATTATAAAGGGCTGCAATGCCCTCCCCCAGAGCCCCCCAATTGGTTGTGGGAGGCAGCAGGCATTGAACAATCAGAGAGTGCCATGAGACTGCTGGGACCTGCTTGCGCTGCTCATTGGCCAGAAATACATTTTTAAAATTTATTTTATTTATTTATAAAATATTTTTATCCTGCCCACGGGGCAGCTTGGGGTGGCGAACAACAAATTTAAAACAATAAAACAATAGAAACAGTTTAAAAGTTAAAATCCCATATGCATGGAGAAACCCCCCTTCGCCAAAAGCCTGGCGGAACAGTATTCATCAGATATTGCTGAGCTGATCTTCCCTCCCAACACAGGCACAGTTCAAGAGTTCAACCCTGTTTAGAACTCCGAGATGTCTTCTCCCCTCTCTACATTTTCCCTCCAAAACCCAACTGCCACAGCACTAATAATAACAACAATGATAATGACATTGTCGTTTTCATTTTTGTTTTCAGTATCACTATCGTTATCCTCGGTGGTTGTTTTTGTTACTGCAATAACAAAAATGAAAATGACAATATTCATTAACGTTATTGTAATAACGAAAGTGACATGCACATGCCTATGGGACAAGGTTGTTTGAAGTTTTGGTGTCAATATGCTGATGACACTCAACTTTACCTGTCTTTTTCAACTGAGACAGGCCTGGAAGTCTTGGTGATTACCCAGTTCTTGGTGGCTGTGGGAACTGGATGAGGCAAACCATCTGAAGTTGAATTCTGACAAGACGGAGGTGATGCTGGTGGGCAGGACTGAGGGCCTGGTGGCACCCGTCATTGGTGGAGTCTGTCCTCCATTGGTTCCTCAGGTCTGTAGTCTGGGGGTGCTCCTTGACTCATTGCTCAACCTGGATGCCCAGGTGGTGGTCATGGCGAAGGGAGCATTTCACCAATTACATCTGGTGTGATGGCTTTGATCATATGTCTTTGACATGCATCTGGCCACCATCATCCATGCTTTCATCACCTCAAGACTGGACTTTTTCAGTGCACTCTACATGGGGCTACCTTTGATTATGGTCCGGAAACTGCAGCTGGTGCAGAATGAGGAGGCCCGTCTCCTTACCGGGATGGGACACGGTGAGCATATTACACCAGTGCTTCATTCTTTGCACTGGCTGCCTATAGTATTCTGGGCCCAATTCAAGGTTTTGTTTTTGACCTATAAAGCCCTAAATGGCCTGGACCCCGCTTATCTGCAGGATTGCCTCACCCCCTGGGTCCTGGACCAGCCCCTGTGGTCAACCAGGGATGCCTCCCTCTAAGTTCCCCGGGTATCTTGGCCGCACCGTGGCTGTGGAATTTCCTCCTGACGGAGGTCTGCTGCGCCCCAGACCTCCCATCTTTCTGAAGACAGTGTAAGACCTGGCTGTTCCACCAGACTTTTGGCGAGGGAGATGGGTGATAGGTCAGGGGTTGGTAGAGGGGCTGGCTCTGCCTGGGTTGTTTTTGCTATTGATTTTATATTATATTGTTTTTATAGTATGTTATTTATTGAATCATTTATTATCCAGCTTCGCCTGGATCTCCAGGTGGAGGCTGTGGCAATGGCAAGGGGAGCATTTTGCCAGTTACATCTGGTACGACATCTGCAGCCCTATGTTTCGGACTCAGATCTGACCACCATCATCCATGCCTTTATTACCTCTAGATTAGACTACTGTAATGCACTCTACGTGGGACTACCCTTGGGGATGGTCCAGAAGTTGTAGCTGGTGCAGAATGTGGTGGCCCATCTCCTAATGGGGATGGGTCATCGCAAGTACATTCCACCAGTGCTCTGTTCTCTGCACTGGCTGCCTATTAACTTCCAGACCCAATGGATGGTCACTCTGTGAATGAGCTGGTCCGGCATTGGAACAGCTTGCTGGAGGAGGCCATTGACAGGGTGGCTCCGAGGCGCCTTCTGCCGTGGTCTCGTCACCGCAGGACCCCTTGGTTTACTGAGGGGCTGCGGTGTATGAAGCGTGTAGGCAGGAGGCTAGAGCGACGCTGGCGTCGGACTCGATCTGACTCCGATCGTCTTCTCCATAGGGCCCATTTGCGGTCCTATGTTGAGGCTGTGAGGA
>QEPC01001577.1:820601-832935 GCA_003113815.1 Sphenodon punctatus
GCCCATTTATCTATTTATTACTGTTTTCTAGCCCTGTTTTTTGATGTATTTTATATTTATATTTTAACTGAATTTTAATTGTTTTTATTGTTGTTGTTAGCCGCCCCGAGCTGCATTGCAGGAGGGGGCGGGATATAAATCTGAAAAATAAATAAATAAATAAATAAATTAAAGGTGTTGGTAATGACCTACAAAGCTCTAAATGGCCTGGGCCCTGCTTACCTGTGGGACCCCCTCAGATCATATTGCAGCACCTGCGGTCTGCCGGGGATGCCTAACTCAAAGTCCCCCAGGTTTCCTGGGTTGTGACAATGGGGAGAACGTTCTAAGTGGCCACTCCTAGGCTGTGGAATTCCCTCCTGATGGAGGTTCACTTGACCCCGGACCTCCCCTCTATCTGAAGACAGTGTAAGACCTGACTGTTCTGCCGGGCCTTTGGAGAGAGACGGGTAGGGTTAGTTGGAGGGGGTGTCTTCCCTTTTAGTATATTTTTAGCATTTTAATTAATTTTAAATTGTATATTATGTGTTTGTTTTATTATTATTGTTGATATACGTCTTGTAAGCCACTCCGAGCTCCTCTGTGAGCAGGAGGTTGCAGGGTAGAAACAGCAAAATAAATAAAATAAAATAAATTATTGTAATAGTTTATATGTGTTAATTATCTTAAGCAACCCCGAGCTGCTGTGGCAGGAGGGGGCAGTGAATAAATCTAAATAAATAAATAAATAAATAAGATCTGCTTTCCAGCCTTTTTATCCTCTGGGTAAAAACAGATGTGACATTGGACCACTGTGCCCCACTTTACCCCTGACTTTACCTGCACATTTGTGCAGGCATCTCCAGATTATGGCATGGGATTGCCTCCGGCTGTTTCAGCTGCTAGTCTGGGCTCTTACTCCCAGACTATGATTAGGAAAATAGCTGGATAGGAGACATTTTTTTCCTCTCCCTTCTGGTGTGTAAGAAAGCAATGCCCCATCCTCCCTTCCCCACACCCATGCTGCGGGTAGTATCATTTTTTATTATCAGCTCAGGATAAAACATACATCAAGGGAGAGCATGTGGGGCTGCAGCAGTCTGGCCCCTGCACCAGCCATGCAGGCAGGTCCTGCTACAAAGCCAAGAAACAGACAAGGAAAAATGAATTGTCAACCAGATGATTCTACTGAGGAGATTCCTCCTGGCACCGGACATCTGGGTGCTTCGTCTGCCAAGCTGAAATCAGCAGTCAGCTTTAGTGCTGGCGTAGCAATGGAAGGCAAAAGAAGAGCAGGTGTTACATTGCCAGAAACAGGAGGGGGCAATGTCAAGTGAATATTGCAACTGTACACATTTGGCAGCCTGTTTTGAGAACATGCTTAAAAAACAAGTATATGGCATGCTGAGGGAATGCCTAATATTGCATAGAAATGTGCTATTGTGACAACCTGGTACTCCTGAAGATCATGAGCCATGGGAGTTTGTGCGTTTCAAGATGGCTGGGGGGAGGAGGAGGATGGAATCACTGTAGCATGCTGGTGTGAGCTGTAAAGATACCTGGACATCATTTAACCTCTCCCCTGCCAGTGGGCAGCTATCTCCCTTCCCATATGACAGCTGATCCGCAGTCTATTCCTATATGGAATGTGTGATGATCAATCATACACAATAAGAGTACAAAAAAATTACCATAGTACATCCTCTTTCTCTGCCTTGCAATTGCGGGAAAATAATGGGATGCTTGAAGGAGGGTTTTCTGCAAGTGTGCACCTGGGGCGTGTCCCGACGGCATGGCCCTTTGGTGGGACATGAGGAGAGTTTGAGGGGTTGTTTGATTGGAGGGGTTACTTGGAGTTGGCAGTTGGGAGGTAGGAGACAACTGGGGGGTTGGGAAATGGCTCTAGGAGATGGGTTTTCAACCCCTGAGGGAAATGGGTATTGGGTTAAGGAGAGGGGTGGGTTCTGGACTGGGCTCCCTGGTGTGAGGGAGAGGGGGCTGATTCTGGAAGGGACCACTTGGTGGCAGCACATGGTGGGGACTGGGGGGATGGTTCTGTGGGGGTTGGGGATGGAGGGAGAATGGTCTCTCCCAGGGTCCAGAAGCAGCAGTCTATGGCCGGGAGTGGGTTGGAGTGGATGGGGGTGGGTGGGACAGCCACAGTGATCATTGTAGGGTGGGGGAGATACAGTCCTGGAGGGTGATTGAATGGTGTGGCCTGGGGGCCGAGGTGTTTGGTGCCTGTCCCCAGGGATGGCCCCGCCTCAGGTGGGGGGATAGATCAAGGTCTAAGGCCCCTTGGGCCAGTGCTGCTGTTGAATGCGAGGTCTGTTGTCAATAAAACATCAGTGATCCAGGATATGATCCTTGATCAGACTGCAGACCTCACGTATTTCACGAAGACCTGGCTGGATGGTGAGGCAGGTATGATTTTGGCGGACCTTGTTCCGGCAGGGTACTCCGTGCAACATCAACTCCAGCTTGGGGGACGGGGTGGTGGTGTAGCTATGGTTTTTAAGGAGTCTTGGACTGCTAGGAGGTATCTGGTGCAGTTAATCCCAGGAATCGAGGCCCTTCACCTTGTGTTTGAGTTGGCCAGGGACAGAATTGGGGTGCTTCTTGTGTAGATCCTGCTGGCCATCCTGCCCGGAAGCATTTCTCTCCACTCTAGTGGAGCTGGTGTTGGGGGGGGTGTTGCGCTCCCCGAAGACTGTGGTCCTGGGGGATCTCAACATTCACACCGGTGCTGGCCTTGTCGAGGTGGAGCATGAGTTCATGGCTGCCATGGCAACCATGGGCCTATCCCAGGTGGTTAGTGCCCCCACACGAGGGGGGGCATATGCTCGACCTGGTGTTATGCTCCGGCCTTGAGGTGGGTGATCCGGTAGTGGGGGGAAGTTAGTTCTATACCCTTGTCATGGACGGATCATTACCTCCTGTAGACCACGTTTCTAGCACATGGCAGCCCCCGGAAAGGAGTAGGATGTATTAGGTTGGTCTTCCCCTGGAGGCTGATGGAACCACACTGGTTCCAGGAAGCCTGGGGGGAGGTGTGCTTAGACCTTGAAGGCTGCTCGGTTGATGATCTAGTTTAAGTTTGGAATATCTTGCTGGGTGACGTCATTGATCGAGTGGCTCCCAGGCATCCTCTCCTGCTGCTTCATCACTGTAGAGCTCCTTGGTTTACTGAAGAGCTGCGGTGTTTGAAGTGGGAAGGGCAGCGGTTAGAGTGCCGCTGGCACAGCTGGCATCACTCTCATGCTGAATTCAATCTGATGCAGCATTGGACACATTTGCAGTCTTATGCTGTGGCTGTGAGGATGGCAAAGAAGGAATTCTTTGCTGTTTTCATAGCCGCTGCCAAGTCATGTCCAGCAGAACTTTTCCAGATGGTGAGGGGGCTGGTGAGTCCAGCCTCCCTCCTCCTGGAAGGGGAGGTTTCCCAAGCCTGGAATGAGTTTGTAAACTACTCCGCAGATAAGATAGCTCTAATCCAGTGTGATTTCGGGTCCGGGATTGATGAAGAAGAAGGAGAGCCAAGGGTTATGGATGCCCAGTCTAGTCCATTTTTGTGAGATCCATTTCAGGAATTGATGCCGGATGAGGGGGTTCTGGGGTCTGTTAGGGCTACTTTTTGTGAACTAGATCCATGCTCGTCCGCATCAGTTATCTGGATCCCTCTCAGTCGGGAATTCGTCTGGGGTATGGCACAGAGACTGCGCTTGTGTCTTTGGTGGATGATCTGCACCGGGAAATGGACCAGGGTCATTTGACCCTCTTAGCTCTATTAGATTTTTCAGCTGCATTTGATACAGTTGATGACGAGGTGTTGGTGACGCACCTGCGGGACTGTGCAGGGGTGGGTGGGACTGTTCTTGAATCGTTCCACTCTTTCCTGACCAGTAGAATGCAGCGAGTGGTTCTTGGGGAGTTTTTTTTCATCATACTGAGACCTCTCATGTGTAGTCCCACAGGGTTCAGTTTTGTCCCCTCTCCTGTTCAAAGTATACATACAGCAACACGGTGATTTGATCAGGAGGTTTGGCGTGCGGTGTCATCAATATACTGATGACACCCAGCTGTATATCTCTTTTTCAACAGACCCAGGCCCTGCAGTCTCGGTGCTTACTCGGTGTTTGATGGCTGTGGGGGACTGGATGAGGACTAACCAACTGAAGCTGAATCCCAACAAGACAGAGGTGATGTTGGTGGGTAAGGCTCTGGAGATGGTGGCCCCCGTTATTGGTGGGGTCTGCCCTCCATTGGTATCCCAGGTATGGAGTCTGGGGGTGCTCCTTGACTCGCAGCTCCGCCTGGACGTCCAGGTGGATGCTGTGGCGAGGAGTACCCTTCGCCAACTACATCTGGTGTGATGACTTTGGCCATTTGTTTCAGGCTCTGACCTGGCCACCATCATCCATGCTTTAATCACCTCTAGATTGGACTATTGTAATGCGCTCTATGTAGTGCTACCCATGGTGACGGCTTGGAAACTGCAGCTGGTGCAGAATGCGGTGGCCCGTCTTCTTGTAGGACTGGCCACCAGGAGCACATTACGACAGTCCTCCGCTCTCTGCACTGGCTGCCAGTGGATTTCCTGGACCCGATTCAAGGTGTTGGTTTTGGCCTATAAAGCCCTAAATGGCCTAGACCCTATCTATCTGCGGGACCGCCTCACTCCCCAGGTGTTGGATCAACCCCTGCGGTCATCGTGTGTGTGTGTGTGTGCCCTGCTCGAGGTCCCCCGAGTCTTCCGGGGAGCCACGCAGGGGAAGGCGTTCTCGGTGGCCGCTCCACAGCAGTGGAACTTCCTTCTGGTGGAGGCCCGGTTGGCCCCGGATCTCCCCTCTTTTCTGAGAAGTGGTAAGACCTGGCTGTTCCTCCAGACATTTGGCAGGGGAGATGGGTGAGGGGTGTGTTGTTGAGTAGGGGTTATTTTTCTTTTTGTCCTCCTTTTAGTTGTTTTAAATTGTTGTTTTAAGGTTTTGCAAATTGTAAGATGCCCCGAGCTGCCTGTGGCAGGAGGGGCGGGGTAACAAAATTAATAATAATAATAATAATAATAATAATAATAATAATAATAAATAAATACATGCAAAGCATGTGCTCCTACCACTTGAGCCACAGCCCCACCAAAATAATAATAATAATAATCATAATAATAAATTATTAATAGCAAGCATTTATATAGTGCCAGCAATGTACCTGGCACTTTACGAAGTACTGGAATAGACACAGTCCCTGCCCTACGGCTTACACTCTGAGAAGCAGAGGGGGTGGGGGTGGGGCAAATAATCTCATTCATGTAATGAGGTTGCAGTTCTCAGCTACATGTATGCATGGTTCATTCAGATAAATGTCCTTGCTCTTCTGTGGAGCACAAATGGCCCCTGGGTCAGAAAATCCAGGCTAGTAATCTTCATGTTTGGCCCTTGATAACCTCATTACATGAATGAGAGTATTTGGTCAGTCACTTATGTAAATATGATTAACAGGAGTGTGGTTTGTGCAGTCTGGTCCACCCGCAAATTGCTGTTAAGCAAACTGGCCTGTGGAGGTCAAGAAATAAGACTATCTCAGCATCTCCTCCGCTCCCCCTCATAGTTCCTGCTACCCAACCCCCAATGCCTTGCTGCCACTTCCTGAAGTTCTCTCTCCATGCCCCAACATGGGGCAGAAACAGAGGCCAGGGGGCTTACAGCTGTGGTGGACAAAACCCCACTTTGGGGGCAAATCTGCCACTGAGGAAAATGCATACCCCAGGCTACATGCCCAAGCACTTGGTCATTTACCTCCTGCAAAGGGGGCAGTTTATCTTAGGGGACCTGCTTTTTCCTGAATAAGTCCTCCCCATACATTCCTTTAATATCCCTCCCTAGCTCCCAACAGCCAGGGAGATTTTTACTTGCTTTCCCTTCCCTTTCTTTCCCTAGTTGGTACCCAGAGTTGTGGTCCTCTCAGTAACTAATCACCTCCCCGCCCCAAGTAATACACAAAGGTAAGTACCTTTACACCTTAAGCACTCTGCCCTGCAGCAGGAAACCTGACGTCCACTCCACTTTCAGGAAACAAAACTTGGAGGATATTTGCTACCTGTTGCTAGAGGTTGAGCACGGGCAGATTTGAGTCTGAGGAGAGGCTCTCTCCTCCTAGCTTCTGCTATGACAGGTCAGCTCCACTCGGAGGATGGAGCTCTAGGGCGAGTAGTGCGGCACTGATCTGATCTGTTGTGATCAGACGGCTGCTGATGCTATTGCCCTCGCCTCCTCCTCACCAGCTCTGAGCCACTCCGACCTCACCTCAGTTTCCTCAAACAACTGAAGAACTCTTCTCCCTTTGACTCATAAGCCTCGCCGGCTGTGCTGAGCACTCTAAAGACCTCACGTGATGGGAAGGAATGCGCACACTAGGCTCTGGTCACCCTGTGCGCATGTCTCAGGCACCCGCCACCATGCTCCTTTCTAGCTGGCTAGTTCCTCCTTTCCACATGTTGCTGCTGGTGCTGGGCCTTAGCAGCACATGGAAAGAAGGAGCCAGTCAGCTAGAGAGGCGCATGGTGGAGGGCACCTGAGACATGCGTAACTATTGATTGATTAGCCAGGGTCAGGCACTCGGGTGAAGCCCGGCCCTGCGGCCGTCGCAGCCAAAAGGACAAGGACTCGGCTCGCCCATGGCGCACGTCAAGACACTCGAGTCCCAGATCTTTCCCTGGAGCCCCTGATCACAGGCAGACTGTCACTGCACAGTCTGCCTGTGATCCGGGGCTCCGAGGAAAAGATCCGGGGCTCCAGTCCGTTCAGCTGACCCCTAGCGACGCCTCTGCAAGCAATGCTGCCGCTTCAGCCCTAATAACAACTAGAATTATCTGATTTGTTTTGGAGATTTTTTTGGTCAGAGAAAAAAGACAAAACAGAAATCATGATTTTTCTTTGCCCTGAAGCATTCAAATGGAAATAATTATCTTTCTCAAATATATATGTTATTAATTTCTTAAAATGAAAGCTTTCCCCTCTCCTTCTTCTACAATGCAGGCTTCCTTTCCCCATGCAAGTATGCCATGAGCCAGTGTCAGACAGGAGAAAAGATATAGGTCTTTGAATTTCAATGGTGGTGTTGTAGAAAATGGTTCTGCTGGTATTTGCATTCACTGATGTCCAGGTGTTCAAATGAAGTGATACTTTATCGGCATGATATGCTACACCAGTGCTGTCAGGACAGAATGTGACAATCTATAGTCTCTCATTGACTACCTGCAAATTGTTTTGTCCACTCTTCCTGGGCAGGTTTGAACAATAGATTCAACAAATACAGGTTAGATTTTCACTGAAAAATTAGGGGGGAAAGGTACAAAATTTAAAGAAAAAAATGTTAAGGATCAATATATTTTGGCATTCCTCCCTAGTCATTTAATTATGAAATATTTTTATTTCATTGACTCTTTAAAGTGAAAAATTCCTGTCAACCGTGGAAATAGCTTACATGGCTGTGCAAGGCTAGTCACTTTCAGCACATCTCAATATTAATAGTAGTTCAATTTGATTCTCAAGTTTTTCACCCAGTTTTTACACCCTCTTTTTAATGAACCCAATAGTCAGAATTAAGGCAGCCATATCTTAATCTTATTGACTATGAGCCTTTCATTATACGTTTGGCCCAACGTAGCTACTTTCCATGGCAGATTGAAATTTGAGTCAGTCTATCATGGGAAGCAGCAAATATCAAACTGAAGACTATAAAAATATTTGCATATGAAAACAATGAAAATCTTGCTTTCTGTAGCCCCTTATTGCTAAAAAGCCATTGCAATTTCAAAAAGCCTGCCAACCAGCTGGTTATATAAATTTCCCCTTGCCTGCTGCACTTGGACATTTACGAGCCAGCAGTAGTAATTATAGTGACTGCAAATAAACTGTTATCAATAGGAGTCAGGGAAGAATGCACATGCTTTAGTTAATATGTTTAAGTTGTACATTTAATTTTTTGGAGGGTGCACAATGGCAGCTAGGGATGGGCGAACAGAATGGAGTTCAGAAATTCGGTTCAGTTCAGTTCGGTTTGAAATTTGAATTCGGAAATTCAGTTTGGTTCAGTTCGGTTTGAAATTCGAGTTCAGAAATTCGGTTCGGTTCAGTTCGGTTTGAAATTCGAGTTCTGTTTGGAAGTTCGGTTCGGTCGACCGAACAGACCGAGTTCAGTCCGAACTCCGAACTTCCGAACCACGTTTGCCCATCCCTAATGGCAGCATCACAGCCTCTGAAGTTCAGCTCAGGTGTGGCCATTGATAGTTTGGAGTTGCCCATCTGTCCTCACAAGGAAAAGGCTTTGACTTTTCAGCAATACGGAGTTATTTGTGCTACTTTACATGAAAATCTGATTTTCTATAAGTATTTACTTTGCTACTTTGGCCTAAGCAAACTGCTTTCCAAAGCAGACTGGGATTTGGGGGAAACAAAGTTGACATTTATTTGAATACATACATTTTGTTGCCCATGAGTCTTCTTTTTTCCAAAAAGCAGTATGTTTTGGGGTCACCATGACAGGGATGGACCTTGCTATTATGGGGGAAGGCATTCCTTCTAGTATTTACAATAGATTAATTGATCTAGAAGTGAATATGTGAATTTTGTTCCAATAGCAAATATGTATTCAGTCAATAAGTACAGAAGTCAGTGGCACTGATCCTATACCCTGCAGATCCCGCGTGGAGAGACATGTGTGTGCAGCCGAGCAGGACCCACATGCATCTACATTAGCGACACTTTGTGCCACATAGAACCCGCACGCTGTGCAGCTTGCGCATGGAATTTGCAGTGTATAGGATTGGGGCCACAGGAAAATTGAACTTACTCACTGCCTGTTCTCCACCTTTGACTCCCTCCTCAAGCCCCCCTATCCTCCTCCTCCCTCTTCCTTTTCTACTTAGGATCTTCCTTCCTTCCTCTCCTCCAAGATAGACAAGATCCACCTCGACATCGCTTCCCATTCCTCTCTTCCTCCTACTCCTTCCCCTCTCCCTCCCCCCTCCTTCTCTCCTGTCCTCCTTTCCTCCCACCTCCCTTGAGGAAATCTCCTCCCTACTTTCCTCATCCAACCCTTCTACTTGTCCCCTTGACCCCATCCCCTCCCGCCTCCTGTCCTCAATTGTTCCTACTGTCGCCCCTTCCCTCCTGCATATCATGAACCTCTCCCTCTCTACTGGCTCCTTCCCCTATGCCTTCAAGCACACCACTGTCTCTCCTAGCCTCAAAAAGTCCACTCTTGACTCCTCTGACCCTTCTAGCTACTGTCTTATCTCACTCCTTCCTTTTGATTCCAAGCTTCTTGAACGTGTTGTCTACTCCCGCTGCCTTGACTTCCTCTTGCCAATTCCTCCCTTAACCCTCTCCAATCTGGCTTCTGCCCCCTTCACTCTACTGAAACTGCTCTTGCTAAGATCACCAATGATCTTCTTGTGGCTAAATCTAATCGCCTCTACTCCATTCTTGTCCTCCTTGACATCTCTGCTGCCTTCGTCAATACTGCTGACCATTCACTCTTGCTTGACTCACTTCACTCCCTTGACTTCCGTGGCTCTGTCCTCGACTGGTTCTCCTCCTACCTCTTTGAGCACTCCTTCAATGTGTCTCTTGCCAACTCCACCTCCTCCTCTCTTCCCAAGGCTCTGTCCTTGGCCCTCTCCTCTTCTCTATCTTCACCCTGTCCCAAGGCAAACTCATTGCCTCCCATGGCTTCCAATATCACCTCTACACTGATGACACTCAACTCTATCGCTATACTCCCTCTCTCTCTCCATCTATTCAAGCTCACCTCACCAGCTGTCTCTCTGATATGTCTACCTGGATATATCAACATCAATTCAAACTCAACATGGCTAAAACTGAACTCCTTATCTTCCCCCGTCATCCTTCCTCTCCCTCTTTCCTGTCGATCCTCATCAATGGGGTAACCATCCTTCCTGTCCCCCAAACCTGTAGCGTAGGCTTCATCTTTGACTCATCCCTTTCTTTTAAACCCTACAGTCACTCTGTTGCCAAATCCTGTCACTTCTCCCTCCATAATATTGCTAAGATTCGCCCTTTTCTCTCTGTCTCCTCTGCCAAAACCTTTGTTCATGCCCTGGTCATCTCTCACCTCAATTACTGTAACCTCCTTCTCACTGGCCTCCTCCACTTTCACCTTTCTTCCCTTATCTTCATCTAAAACTCTGCTGTCAGGGTCATCCACCTTGCCCTCTCTTAACTGGCTTTCCCTTACTGAACGAATCCTGCGCAAGCTCCTAGTCTTCACCTATAAAGCTCTTCACAACTTTGCTCCGCCTCTACCTCTCTGTGCTAATTTCCCTCCGTACTCCAATCCGCAAACTCCGCTTCTCCTCTATCCCCTCTCTTGCCCTCCCACGCCTCCCCTGCTGCCCTAACTGCCTTTCTCCCTTCTCCCTAGCTGCCCCCAATGCCTGGAATTCTCTCCCTGTCCACATCCACCTCACCCCCTCCCTTCATAACTTAAAAAACCTCCTGAAGATCCATCTCTTCTGCTCTGCCCTCCCCGACTCCTCACTCCCCTCACCTAACTCCTGCTGATACCTATCATCCAGTACAATCTGTTACCTGAGGTCTGTGTACTCATATCCTCCTCACATGGACCAGCCAGCTATTATTCTCGATGTAACCAAGCAAAGCACGTGCACCTGGGACCTCACATCTTCGTGAATGTTATACTCTTTGTCTAGACTCTCTCCCTCTTTTCCCCCTTCCTTCACTCCCCCCAATCTCTCAGATTGTAAACCCTATGGCAGGGACCATGTCTATTCCATTACTTTGTAAAGTGTCAGGTACATTGCTGGCTCTATAGAAATGCTTAATAATAATAATAATAATAATAATAATAATAATAATAATAATAATAATAATAATAATAATAATAATAAATAAATTCAGTTCAATGGGCCATTCATCATTCTAAGCTGCAATCCTACAATGGGCCCAGAAGAGCCTAGCAAAGTTCAATAGGAGAGAGGGGGAAATGTGCATGAGTGCACCCCTGAATTAATCCGATCCAATGAAAATTGGGTGGATCAGAAAAAATTGGGTGAATCGTATTATTCTGATTCCGATTTTCCCATCAATAGTCTCTTCCCTAATGTTTACTCCCAGCTCCCCAAACTCAGAGGTTATGCCCCCTGACCAACTTGACTAATAGCCACTTATGGAACCATCCTCCAAGCATCTATCCAATTGCTGTTTAAAACCTGTTATGATGTTGGCCTAAACAACATCCTCTGGAAACAAGTTCTTAAAGTTAGTTGTATGTTGAGTTCCTTTTGTTAAGATTTAAATCTGCAAGTAGTTCATTTCATAGTATTTCTAGTATTATTATTCTAGTATTATTAGAAAGGGTAAATAGCTCCCTCTTTACTTTTTCCACATCAATCATTTATTTTATTTTTTTATTTATTTAAAATGTATATCCCGCCCCTCCTGCCCACAGGGCAGCCCGGGGCGGCAAACAACATTCATTAAAACATTAAAACAATATAACATTTTTAAAAAATTACCAATTACAATTTAAAAATACCCCAATATGTGGGGAAAGTCCCCATCATGATTTTGTAAACTTCCATCATATCAGAGGGCTAACTACCATATTTTGAGGGCTATCCAAAAATGAAAAGAATATTTTTGACTATGAAATTAGTCCTTTGTTTCCACTTGAATTTCTAGTTTTGAGACTCCAACTATGAGATAGGGGTGTGCAAGTCATTTTCATTATCGTTATTGCAATAACAACAATAATAATGAAATCAATAACGATAATGAAAGTTGTTATTGATTTTGTTATTGCCTAGCAATGTTTTTTTGGAGGGAAATGTGGCAAAGGGAGGCTGGAGCAGGCATCTCAGAACCAGAAACAGTGTTGAACTCTTGAACTGGGCCTGTGATGGAAGGGTAAGGACCTGATGGATGTAATCGCTGGCCAATGAGCAGCACAAACAGGTCCCAGACAGTTGAATGGCATCCTGCGGTTGATCAATGCCTCCTGCTTCCCAGAACCAATCAGGTAAGCTCTGGGAGAGGGCCCTGTGACCCTTTATACTGCAGGGCTGGACTGCTTGATTCTGGTTCTGTGTTAGCTATTGCTCTGTCAGGGTGCATTTGCAGAATCTGCTAGTGCTTGTACTAGGGGTGGGAAACCGGTAAAATCTGGTATCCGATAATGCCGGTATCGGGCGTACCGGCATTATCGGATTCGGCCCGGTAATCCGGACCCGGTACCGGATTTCGGGGTACCGGTTTTTTTACATTGCAGCCATTTAAAAATGGCTGCAATGTAAAAAAAAATTAAAGCCCCAGCCAAA
>QEPC01001577.1:833478-850191 GCA_003113815.1 Sphenodon punctatus
CGTCTTACTCTTAGTCTTTTCTTTTTTAAAACAAAAAGCCAGGCTGGGCAGGGTGGGTGGGGGGTGTCCCCCCTTCCACCCGCGCAGCCTGGGAGGGGGAGGGGGAGGAATTTATTCCATTGGTTTCAATGGGGACACAGCGCCCCATTGAAACCAATGGAATAAATCCGGTACCGGCATACCGGATTTAATCTGGGAATCCGGTTTTCGTGGAACCGGTAACCGGTAAATCCGGTAGCCGGTAATGGGCCCGGGGTCCCACCACTAGGGAATAGGGTTTTAACTCAGTTCAAATTGACCCCATGTGCGAACATCTGGCGGCCGCCAAACATACGGTCAAGACACATTGACCACAGGTGGGTATTCACCGTGGTTCACTGTGATCTCGTAACGTCTGAAAATACCCTTTGTGTCCCTGGGGGGCGGGGGGGGGAGACCTTTTATTTTTTTTAAAGGTATCTCTCCCCACCCCATTTTTTTTTCCCCAATTAGAATACAGGGAAAAAAATGTTTAAGTAAGATATGAAATTTTACTTTATAAAGTGGAGCAAAACATTGCAAAAATGCATTAAAAAATAGCAATTATATGGAATTTTTTTCATTTGCAAATTTAAGCAAAAAGGGAACTTTTTAATAAATGAGGAATCCTCATTTTGATTGTTTTTATTTTTTTATATAAAAAAATTACATCCATTTTTACAGAAACTGTTTCTTTTCTCCTAGCATGCATATGCGGAAATCATCTTAGTCTGTGATCCACAAACCCTTTCTTTTCTCCTAGAGTGCATATGCAGAAATCATCTTAGTCTGTGATCCACAAACCCTTTCTTTTCTCTTAGAGTGCATATGCAGAAATCATCTTAGTCTGTGATCCACAAACCACAACTTGGGACTAAGTGATTTGTGGACTGCAGCTTCAGTATGCATTCTGATACCACAGCCATGTAATGAACCAAAAGGCTCTAGATAGTGTATTTAGTCATGGAAAATATGACACTGTGTCAAAAACAGAAAGTAGTGTGTAAAACATTCTTCAGTTGAATGGCAGGAGAATATAGTGTTTAGCCTTGTAAAGTTCAAATACTGAGATTCTAATACTTATTTCCAGACCTTCTAAGCATGCATTTATATACTAATGTTAGTAATTCAGCATCACTGTTAGTTTGAAGATAGCTATTCTGACAGTCTAGCTCAGAAGAAAAATGTGACTCAAGAGAAATGTTGGATTGAAAACAAAGGTGACTGGTGGTTGCTGCAAGTTTGCAGATATGCCCAAGGACTTGTTCTAATTAGACATGAAACAGGTAGAAGATTTGCTACCTTTGGATATCAAGAATCCTGAAAGGTTGGTAACTTCTGGTACCAATTGTTCAATTTTCCTCTGCTGATTGGGATGTAAAACTGAAAAATTGGTACAGAATACAAAAAAAAGACAGGACCAGAAGTTGACTTTCCAGGTCAAGTTCTGGTAAATTTTCCATGATGGAAAATTTAAAGAAAAGGAAAAAAATGCACTGGAAGCCGCCACCACCCCCCCCATCAAAAAAAAAAACAGTACAGAAAAACTGGTACAGGAATTTGACATTCACGAACCAAGTCAACATTCTGGAACACTACAGGTCGAAATCAGCTCTAGTTCTAATGCATTTCTTCAGTCAATCAGTATTAGATAGAGGTGAAACAGGTAGTGATTTTATTCTCATTTTCAGGCAACCCTTAATATCCATAACTGTGGCAGGTACTTGCTTATTCTTTTTTTGGAGTGGTGGGGGTAGTCTATTTAAGTTTTGTTGAGTTTTCAGTTGTTTTGTTTTTTCATTTAGGTCTCTTGGCCGTTTAAGTATTTTGGTTTTGTCATTTTGGGGTATTCTGCATGTTGCTAGTAGTACTAATATTGCTGAAATGATGTAACTGAAACACCCAAACACCAAAATAGATTAATCCCATGCATCCACCACAGAACAAAAAAGCTAAACTCAAAATCAGAGCTGAAACTTGGTCTTTGGAACACTTCGGAATCTGCCAGGGATTTCGGTCCTTGGATCCGAATTTCTGAAGTGTGAAGTTCTGAGTACTAAGGCTGGTCCTTGAAAAATTTCAGAAGCCTCAGTTGAATGCTGGTGCCATTGCACGTGTGACTGTAGTGATCCACGCGGCTGACCTCCTAGCTTTTCAGAGGCAGGAAACAAAACGTAGTGACAAATTTGGTAGGACGGGGGTATTGAAGGGGATGATTGAGTGATAGACAAGCCACGTGACAAGTTTTGATTGACTTCAGGGTCAAAATAAAAGTGGATGTACAGCCATTTCTATACTCTACTGAATTTGGCTGTGCGCTACCCTGATGACCTGTAAATAATTGGCTTGAGAGTGGCGGAGGGGTACCTGGGTTGTCCTGTCCTGTCCATGTTTCCATCAGGCCATGATTTTAATATTTATTTATTTTTTTAAAGTGGGTGCCACACTGCTGCTGCTGACTGCTGCTTGGCACCATGGAGGCCAGAGGGATCTCTCTGCCTTACTTCACTTCCCCTGGCCAGGGCTGTCCAAGTCACCAGTGCCACACCAGTCCCATGTCTTTAAAAACAATAAGCAGGTGCCACTTCTGCCTGCTGCTTGCACTACTTGGCACCATAGTGGCCAGTGAGATCTTCCCAGGTCCACTTCCCCTGACCTGGGCTGTCCATATACTAGGGGCAATGCTGGGGGTTGCCACCAGTGCCAAATATACTTAAAGTTTGGGTGCTGCTGCTGTTTTCACTGCTTGTTGGAAAGTTGGAAGCACCCTAGAGGCTAGCGAGGGAATCACTTTTGCTGTGGTTTTTATGGGCACTGTGGCTGTACTTTGTCTGTGGGTTCAACTTTGTCAAGATGTTACTGACCACTGGGGCACAGGGGAGAGATATTTTCTTTCTAGTTAAAATAATATGGTGTGTGGGGAGGAGGCTTGCCTTGCATAGGTGAGTACCAGGAAGGCAGAATAGAGACTTGTGTGTGTGTGTGGGGTGGGGTGCGTGAATATCTGGTTTCTTTCTTGTGGGTGGTGGTGTTATATCTGGGTGATTTCAGACGTTACGGGGCCCGTTGGCCCCGTACCGAAATCAACCCATTTGTTCCCCACTGGGGTCACCCCGTCACGCCATATCAGACGTGCCGGGGGGATCCCGGGGGGGAAGCTGGGAGGGGGTGGGGCCGTGTGGTGTAGTGTGCGGCCGCATGGCCCCGCCCACTCAACGCACCCCGCCGCCCGCCCTCCGAGGAGACGGGCGGGTGGCGGGGCCAATGTGGCCGTCGCATCCGGCCGAATGCGCCATGGCCTGGGATCCCGCCGGTGATCCTGGGCCATGGCGAGCAGCCAGACGTTACTTTTTTTGGGTCCCTGCCGGGGGTCCATTTCACCACGCTTCCCAGGACATTCCCCCGGCTAGCCCGGGAAGCGTGGTTCAAATTGACCCCTTGTGCAGATTGACCATGGCGAACATCTGGCGGCCGCCAAACAGACGTTCAAGGCACAGTGACCACAGGTGGGTATTCATCATGGTTCACTGTGATCTCGTAACATCTGAAAATACCCTCTGATGGGCTGACTTTTTTTGGATTTCTGCCCACAGTTGCACTTTTGTGGCTTTGTCTTCTTGAGCAATTGTCTCATTCTTACTAGCCTGCTTTTCTGGACACTGCTTTGCATAATGATTTTAAAGTGGGTGCACTTTAAAATCATTATTGGAAAGAGTTCCAAGTTCCAAATTCCAAAGTTCCAAACAATAAGCAGGTGCCACTTCTGCCTGCTGCTTGCACTACTTGGCACCATAGTGGCCAGAGAGATCTTCCCAGGTCTTCCCAAATCATTATTGGAAAGAGTTCCAAGTTCCAAGTTCCAAATTCCAAAGTTCCAAACAATAAGCAGGTGCCACTTCTGCCTGCTGCTTGCACTACTTGGCACCATAGTGGACAGAGAGATCTTCCCAGGTCTTCCCAAATCATTATTGGAAAGAGTTCCAAGTTCAAGTTCCAAACCAACCCCACCCCAGGGATCACCCTGGCTGCTGCGTGTGTAGGTTCCAGGTCACCGCTACCGGCCCGGCGGGGGCCCGGAGCCCGTGCTAGCAGCCGGACTTCGTGTTAAAATAAAAAATAAAAAATCCAGGCTGGATAGGGTGGGTGGGTGGTGTTCCCCCTTCCACCTGCGCAGCCTGGATGAGGGAGGGAAAGTGAGTGTTGTTGTTTTTTCCCCCATTGTGGCCATTCATTTCAGTGGCCTCAATGTGAAAAATCTGGCATGGGGAACCGGTACCAGTACCCCAGATTACTGGGTTAATTAGAAACTGCTGGTACAGCAAAATACCAGCAGTTTCGGATACCGGGGGAACCGAAATTCCCACCCCTAATAAAGACCAATACATAAAATGAGGCAAGTATATTGTACTATTTGCATTTCCTCCTTCAGTAGACACATGTTGGAAACTTCACTGAGACATGTGTGCAGTAGGGCTGAAACTTGATCTCAACAGTTCTTGACCCATTTTTAGTGAGAATTGATAATAAAAAAAAATCCTGGTTCTCAACACTTTCTCGGTCGAGAATTTTCTGTTTACCATTTATCGTGAATACATTGACCATGATTTACTATGTACTATATACTGGGGTGGGACTACCGGATCTACCGGTATCCGATACTGCTGATATTGGGCGTACTGCCAGTATCGGATTAAACCTGGTAATCTGGGTAAATTACCGGATTCCCCCCTACCAGTTTTTTACATTGCCGTCATTCAAATGAATGGCCGCAATGGCCTCCCCGAGTCCAGGCTGCACGGGTGGAAGGGGGGACACCGGAAGGCCTAGTAGCATGCTGAAGCCGGCAGTCACAGCCAGCGCTGAAGCCTCCGGACCACCGCTGCTGCCCGGAGCTCAAGGTAGAAGGCAATGGCATTAATCCCTGGGTGTGGAGGTAGGGTATCCCTGGCGTGGGGGGGTGTTAAACCACCCCCCACCCCAGGGATCAGTAAAGTACCAGTACACTTACCTACTGGCTGCTGCAGTGCTGGTGCTGGCTCTGGGTCGCTGGCAGCGGCCCGGAGCCTGCACTAGGGGACTTAGGGGAAATTATTTTTGGTGTTTAAATCCAGGCTGGGCAGGGTGGGTGGGGGATGTCCCCCCTTCCACTCACACAGCCTGGACTTGGGGAGGGGGGAGTTTTTTGTTTTTTTCCATTGATTTCAATGGGGACAGTTCCCCAATGAAATCAATGGAAATGATCCGGTACCGGTAAACCGGTATTAATCCTGTAAACCGTTTTTTGTAAATCCGGGAACCGGTAAAACCAGTACCCGGTATTTGGCCTGATGTCCCACCCCTACTATATACTGATTTACTGTGTATCACGTTCATCCCAGTGAATTTTCCAAAATGGCAGCAATGTTGCAGATGCCACCTTGTAAGAGGGCTGCGTGCATGCGTAGATCAGCTGCAGTGGACATTTGCACATGCGCATTACCAGGACAGTACACAGTAAGTGGTAATCAGTAATCGGTACATGGTAAATCAGTATATAGTACACAGTAAATCACAGTAAACAAAAAATCATGATAAACAATAAATCAAGAAAAATTCTTGACCGAGATCTCAAACCATTACTGGACTTTTCCTGAGAAATCCTAAGGTTTTTACCAGAAAAAAAATGATTCTTGTTTCAGCCCGAGTATGCATCAATCTTTCAAGAGTTTCCACTGCATTGAACTACAACTACACATGGCCTAAATTAGCCCCCAAATGCTCCAAGTAGGAAGCCATAATCAGAATGAACTTTTAACTTTTGTTTTTCTACAAAATGACCAGCCCATTCTCTCTATTATTACGTTATTATTAGACTATTAAATTTTAATATTGCCATCTTGCACATTGCCTTTATTATGTGACACTTTAGTTCTGTAGAGTATTGAATTTGCTCTTTTTTTCATCCCAGATGGAAGCAATTCAGCTCAAAGCACAGATTGTTAAAAAAAATACCTACAGGGCTCATGGCACTGAGGAAAAAATATCCTTTTAATTAGGGATAAGCAAGCTGGTTAAGAACAGGAATATACAAGAGGGCATGTTTTATATTTCTGATTTCTATTCTAGTTTCAGTGGCAATTTTTGTGTTTAGTGTCTCAAGTAAAGCAGTGTAAGGGAGTGCAGTCATGTGTGTGTTTAAATAAGCAAGATTGGAGGGTTGGGTCAATGGCCGCTGAGTGGCACAGGTGAGGAGCACCCACTCAGGTGGGATGTGTGGGAAAAGTTCATTCTAGCGGGTGGTTCATAGCATGGCTACCATGGTAGCTGCCTCGCACTTCCCCTGCCACGGACCATGAAGAAGAGGGAAATGCACCAGGCTGGCCTTTGAAATTGATATGTCCTAGCATGAGTGCTGGGAAACCAGGCTCCCCAGCGCTCACAGCCAGTTCCTGTGATATGCAAAGGCCACAGTGCCTATGAGCAGTGGACTGGTCTGCTGACTGGGTGGCTGCCCCAGTTCATACAGGTAGGGGATGCATGGGCACTCATTGTCACACACACTTTTGCTTTGTCCCACATGGCGTGCTCTCTGGATTTTTTGGCAGCACGCTGAAAGTGACCAGGAGCATGTGCTGAGTGACTCACGGGAGTGTGCATACCCTGTACCAACTTCAGAATGGTGCCATTCTGGGTGGCCATATGTGGTAGCATCTTATTTAAAAACACCCTCTGTGTGTATGCACAAAAATATGTTCAGGTGGTGACTCTACAACAGCAAAGGACACTGGTATCAGTAAGCTCCAGAGCACCAGGCAGGGTAATCATATGCTCTTTCCCCCATCCTATCCAGTTTCCTGGGAGCAGTTCCACCTCCAGCTACTTGTGGAAGCAGATCAAGCCAGCAAACTATAAAACACTTGAAAAGAGATCAAAAATCAACCTAAATCAAAGCACAATGTAGTTCACTCCTCAGATCACCATGGTTGAAGCTAAACTCCCCACTGGTCATCACAACATACCATGAAACCTGAAAGATGCTCAAAATTACTAGATCAACAATTAACCCCCTCACCCCAATCAAATTAGAAGTAGAGGTTGAGAGGCACAAGGCACGCTAAAAGATACCCAGAAATTGCAGGGTATTTTTCAGTTTCAAATAAAGAAGTCAAAAAGGGTTTTTTGTTTTGGTTTTTTGGGGGGTGTTTATTTGTGTTTTATCCAAAACTGAATGAACAACCCTGGCTATGAATCAGCTCAAACACAATCTAAGTGGGTTGGGAAAAGTCAAAGAAAGGATGCTGGACAGGGTGTAAGCCACACCATGCCCTCGTAGATCTAAATCTAGATTTTGGTCTGGATTCTGTTTTTTAGGAATTCGCCATTTCAGCTAATCCCATGAAAACCAGACCAGAACACGATATGATCCACATTTTGCCAGAACAATGCACAAAATGATGGCAGCTATACTATGTATGGGCAAAATAGCAGTGCAGTGTAGGGTACTGACATTTTGCTCTTGCACAGTATGGCTGCTGCCTCTTTGCAAATGCACCATAAGATACAGAATGATTCCACTGGAACTTTGATCCAAATTCAAATGCAGTTTTATCCAGATCAGAATTCCGATCAACATTTTGGAAAAGTGAAAAAATTCCACTAAGGTGAAAGGGCTACTTTGATTCAGCCCTCCTTCGTTGTGTATCATTGGCCATTAAAAAAAAGGCATGTCTTCAACACATTGGCATGATGAGCTAAATTGTGCAGTGATGAAGTTTTCCCAGATCCACAGACCATGAACAAGGCTGTGGAATGAACTTTCCACTTCAAAATGTAAGGTTTAAATTATTAAAATAAAAATAAAAATAAAAATAAAAATAAAAATAAAAATAAAAATAAAAATAAAAATAAAAATAAAAATTAAGAAGAAGAAGAAGAAGAAGAAGAAGAAGTTTTAAGTGAGTCAGAGACTTACATTGGAATAACAGAAAAGGAGAACATCACTGATTAATATAAGCTTCTAAGATTTTCAATTTGGTAGCTGGTAAGGACATCTTATTAAATACCTATGAGCAGTTTGTAATAGGCCTGAAATGACAAATTGTGGTGAATGCTGTTTCCATCGGAAAAACATCCTTTACCTTCATTTGCATGACACGGAAACTTATTGGCTTTTCTGCTGTTCTCGCCATTGGTCATTATTTTTTGTGAGTTGAACAGTGCTGCTACAGGAGCGATTCCAAGCCCCGTGTGTGCCCTGCACACATCCTTAGGGGCTGTGGATATGCAAAAGTGCCAACTAAGTGTCAGGGAACTGTTTGAAATTCCCAGAAAAGTGCTGTAAGACTGCCATAAAAGCCCCCAAAGTCCCAGAGAGTGACAAAAAAGTGACAAAAATAGAAGCAAAAGATAGAAATGACCAAAATTATGAAAAATGATGAAAAAATGTCAGAAAGTGATGAAAAATGTTGAAAAATGACAAAGTAAAGAAATTGTCACAAAATGATGAAAAATCACGGAGGTCAATATGTAAGATGGCAGAAGCACAGAATTGCTGGAGATTGATGAAGTACCAATGGACACTTGCAAGCGCTCCCCAAAAACTGGTATTTCCCTGAGGAACACAGAACAGGAACACTTGCTGTCATCTCAGCCCTAGAGCCGAAGTGTGTAAGCTTGATAGTTTGTGATCCTAATGGGCTACTCTAGAATAAGTGGTTTGAGAACTGTACTCTTAACTAATTAATTTAGTCTAAAGCTAATTCCAGTTACAGAAACCTCAAAAATATAGGCAGCTTTCAGACTTCCCCTCTGCAAATGTTATAGCTGGGGGGGCGGGATGCGCAGCCAGGATATGCATGGGGATTGGCTGGTCTGAAAGCCTCCCCCCCCCACTCCCACATGGGTTTGCTGGCAAATACACGCAGGGATGCAGAGATCAATTTCCTGCTCTCCATCCCTGCGCATGTCTGCCGGAAAAGCCACGCGGGGGGAGGCTTTCAGACCAGCTGATCCCCGTGCATATCCTGGCTGCGCATTCCCCCCCTCCATAGCCAGAATATGCGTGGGGGGAGAAGGTCTGAAAGTGGCCTCAGTTACCAATAATTACTGCACTTTCAAATCTGCATTAGGTCACAGTGATTGCTTTCCTTTTTTAAACTCACACACACACAACCACAACCACACCCACAGACCCTAAGGTCTGTTTTACCATGCTGCTCTGAATAAGGTTCTCTTTGTTACTGTCTTGTGCCATTTCATAGCTCCCAAGAGAAGGAAACATTGACTATTAAAATCAGTTTGGCAGGGCTGGGTCAAGGGTGAAGATAAAATGCAGGGGGCCTTGTGGCCCCTCCCCTGTTGCCCTGTCTCTTTGCAGACTCCTAGAGGTGGTTGTATTTAAGGCCCCACTGGGAGAACGTGCTCCCCCTCCTCCACTTCCTTCCCTGGTGAAAGCAGGGTTGGGGCCACTACACCCCCCCCCCCTTGAAATAGAGAAAATAGCAGGGTCCAGGGTGGCCCTCTAGTAAGGCTGTCTCTGAAGATTGGTGGTATCCAGAGCTTAATTTAAGCCAAGGTTTGCTAGGGCTCAACTCAGGCATTTCTCTTCATGCCAGAGCCCAGACAAAGTGCCTACTCCAGCCCATGTCACTGCTGCTACTCTATTAGACTGTAACAGGGCTCGGTTCCCTTGGGATAAGTCCCTGCAGGATCAGACCTGTCACAGTAATTTTCTCTTCAGAAAATTCAATTCAGCTCTTGGCCCCTCGCTTTGAAATTAGTTCAATGTCTCTTTAATTCCTCATTTACAGTATTAGTCTCTCCAGTCAGGCCTCAGCCCTCTGACTTCTACCATTCTAGATTATCCCTTTAGCTGTCACACACCTTTGGCTTTTACTCACAGTCCCTTTACTCACAGTGATTCAAATGATTCACCTAGAGTTCTCTGTCAAGCCCCCTCAACCTACCTCCCTTCACTCCCTTCTTCTTCCACTAGCACCTGTCACACTTTCTTCTTTTTCTGAAGTTACTGAGTAGGAAATCACCCACCTTCTCTCCTCCAGATTCACCACTGGTTCCTCTGATCCTATCCCCACCCATCTCCTGTGTTCTGTCTCCCTTGCAGTTATCTACTTCATCTGCCACATCCTCAGTTTATCACTTTCCACTACGACTGCTCCTGCTGCCTCTCCGCCCATGGCTTTCAGAAATATTTTATTTATTTTCTTATTTATTATTTATTTATTTTCTAAATTTATACCCCGCCACTCCTGAAAACAGCTCAGGGTGGCTTCCAACAATAAAAAATATACATATAAAAATATATAAAACAATTTAAAAAACTTCAAAATACAATTCAAATATTAAACAGGGCCTGGGAAACAATTAAACATAAACAATAAACAATAAATAGGGTAGGGGAGATAAAAACCCTCTAACCCACCCACCCCCTCCCCAAAGGCCTGGGCGAACAGCCAGGTTTTACAGCTTTGCTGGAATGTCAACAGGCTTGGGGCCAGGAGAGCTTCCTCCAGAAGGGAGTTCCAGATCATCTTTATTTATTATGTATTATGTATTATTTATTATTTATTAAAAGCATTTATGCTGATGATTCTCAGATCTACCTCTCTGTACCGGAACTATCACCCAGAATTCAGTCCCAAATCTCAGCCTGCCTGTCTGACATCACTGCCTAGATGTCTCACCGCCACCTTAAACTTAACATGGCCAAGACAGATGTTCTTAGCTTTCCTCCTAAACCCACTTTTCCCACCCACCTCTCGCCATCTCTGTAGAGAACATGGCCATCCTCCCAGTCCCCTCAGCCCAAAATCTTGGGGTCATCTTTGACTCCTCTGTGTCCTTCTCTGCTCACATTCAAAACACTGCCAAAACTTGTTGTTTATTTCTCTATAATATTGCCAAAATACTTCCCTTCCGGTCTGAACACACTGCTAAAACTCTAATCCATTCTTTCATCACATCCTGCTTAGACTACTGCAACCTGCTTCTCACAGTTCTCCCACTGAGCCACTTATCTCCACTATAGTCTAAGCTGCGAGACCTTACCTTCTTTGCACGTCATTACGACCATGTAACCCCTCTCTTCAAGTTACTACACTGGCTCCCCATCTGCTTCCGCATACAGTACAAGCCCCTATTCACTGTCTTATAACATCCGGATAAGACATACCCTCTGCCTTCTTAAAACTTCATAATTTTTTTCCAAAAAGTTTCCAGAGTAATCCTGTAAGCCTCAAGAACTGCCTTTTTGAAATCATCCAAAGTCAGCACCGGATTCTCCTCCATTTTTGTGTTGTAGACCTCTTTTGCTTTCACTGGGAGTTTGGGTAACACTATGAGCCACATATTGTTGGGGATCTGTTCTTGTTGAAACACATGTTGCACAGTTGTGAAGTAATCATTCATGCATTGTTTCTCATCATATGGTGGAATTAAGGGTGCATAATCCCAAATTCTGCCTCCAGCATTGTTTCCAGAGGCTATTGTGGGCTGGATTCCTGCGTCTTTCTGTGCTTTCAGGAGTGCGAGTTGGTGTAGTCTCTCCCTTTCTCTCTCCTCTGATTGCGCTTGACTTTTTTCCCCATTATCCTCTGCTCTCATCCTCTCAAGGTAAAAGTGCACAATTGGTTTCTTTTCATTTTCTCTCTCCTCCTTTTCCATTTTTAACTCCTCCAGTTTGAATCTGGCGAGCTCAACTTCATTGTTTGAGCCAAGTCCCTGGCCATCCCCAGGTGTGAAAGGTCCTGGTTGTTGGTTAGGTGGGGTGCTTGGAGGGTTTTTTTTGACACCCGCTCCTCCCCTATCATTCCATTCTTGCTCATTTCAAACTCTCGTATCAGCTGCTTCAGTTGCTGTTTAGTTTTCCCCTCTATCTGGAGGTGTCTAGCTTGCACCTCCTTTTCCAATTCTAGCTTCAAGAGCTTGGGGAAACACTTTGGCAGCCCTATTTTGATATCTGTCCCTGACACCCGAAATAAAAACTAAAACAACAAACTGCCACTCTGTTCCAAGATTTGCTTATTTTTGCTCAGAGCTGAGTTCCAGGCGGCACTGGAAATCTCAGTCTCTGCAGATATGGGATTTACTCCCCTCAGAGGATTCTCCTCTGCTTTCTACACATTGGTTCACAAACTGAGCATAACCCTTCTCATTGGGGCGCCAGTGTCATGGGTTGGAGGTCCGCACCCCCACTTTACCAGGTTTGAGTGACTCAGTTTCCCTCGCTTACAGCCCACTTTAATCAGTTTTCTCTCTAGCCGATTCAAGCCTTCAGCAGGGACAACCCCTTTGTCACCCAAGGACCCGATCCTTCCAATTTACAGACTCTTTCTCTCTGGGGTCCCAAGAGCTTGAAAACTCTTGTTGCTCGTTGTGTTTCTAATGTTAGACACATACACTTCTTCATAAAGATAAGAAGTTAGTTTATTGATTACATAAACAAGATAGTTGATACAGAGTGGTAACTAGAAATCAAAGGTAAATATAATGCATTCCTAATCTATACTGGTTGAGTTCAGAAATAAGACTCTTGCCCTACAAAAGTCCAATTAGGTTCTTCTCAGTCCTTGATGTAAGCGACTAAGGGTGATTTCAGACATTACGGGGCCCTTCGGCCCCGTACCGAAATCACCGCATTCATTCCCTGCCGGGGTCACCCTGTCACGCCGTAACAGACGTGCCGGGGGGATCCCGGCGGGGAATCTGGGAGGGGGCGGGGCCGCATGGCGCAACATGCGGCTGCACAGCCCCGCCCCCTCCACACTCCCACCGCCCGCCCTCCGGGTTGATGGGCGGGCGGCGGAGCCAATGCGGCTGCTGCGGCGGGCCGGATTTGCCATGGCCCGGGATCCCACTGGGGATCCCGGGCCGTGGCGCCTGGCCAGACGTTACTCTTTTTTGGTCCCCGCTGGGGATCTCTGACCACGCTTCCCGGGACATTCCCCCCGCTAGCCCGGGAAGCGTGGTTCAAATTGACCCCATGTGGGTATTGACCGTGGCGAACATCTGGCGGCCGCCAAACAGACGTTCGTGACACGGTGACCACAGGTGGGTATTCACCGTGGTTCACCGTGTTCTCGTAACGTCTGAAAATACCCATTGACCACAGGTGGGTATTCACCGTGGTTCACTGTAATCTTGTAATGTCTGAAAATACCCAATCTTCAGTCTTAGAGTTGCTAGAAAGCAAAGTCTTTCCACTCAGTCCATAGTTCCAGCAGTTTTCTTACTGGCAGGCAAGATGGAGATGAGTTCTCAACAGTCACTCCCCAAGAGGTAGCGAAGATGGCTCAATGGCCCTGGCTTAAATAACAATTCTGAGTCCTTTGTTTCTCCTTCCCGCCTTGGAGCCTGCATGGTTCGAATCACGTAGGCAACCCAGGCAAACAGGTAAACAGGAAGCTTCATTTGAAAGCAAATGAGTCTGGCTAGGCTTCCCAAATAAACATTCTACACTTCCTGGAGTTTCCCAACTGTCAGTTAACAGCACATAATTACATGAACTGAGCTGTCACTTCTCAAAATTACATCCATGTTTGACCTCCAGCTTTACATGTTTACTAGGCTTGTAGCCTACGTGTAGGCCAGTCTCACATGTGTGTGGCCCTATGTTCCTTTGTGACACTTACCTACAAGTCTCTTCACTTTGCAACTCCTCAAGAGCTCTCCTCTCTTATCTCTCCCTACACCCCTACTCGATGTGACCTTCATTCATTGGGCAAGTTACTCTTATCTGTACCCATCTTGTCCCATGCCAACTCCCGACTCTGCACTGTCCAACTTGCTGCACCATGTGCTTGTAACAAACTTCCTGAGGTGGTGCCTCCCTGTCCATATTCAAGTCCTGCAAAAGTCCCACTTTGAGATTGCTTTTAAATCATGAACCCAGACCTTATCCTTATCATAGACTTGTGGATTTCAAACATTGCAACTGAAATAAATAAACTTACTAAATACCTGCATCCTGTAGTCCTTTATTCATAGGAAGACTCTTATTTGTAGTTGTCTATGTCTTTGTGTTTTGATTAGATTGTAAGCACCATGGAGCAGGGACTGTCTTTATGTTTTGTGTATCTGTACAGCGCTGTGTATGACTCGTAGCTGTATAAAAATGATCAATAGTAGTAGGCTTTAGGCTGCAAGATCATCCACCTCCACCCTGCAGCCAGCCTCTGAGCCCTACCTAGCCTTCCCAATCCTGGCTCAGGTAGAGTCCTTTCAGGAAGTACTCATCCTATGGCTTCCCCCAGGCAACTGGCTTGTCTAGGCTGTATAGGCCTTGGGCATGCCGAGATCAGCCACTCTTACTAAGCATGGCTGGGGACTTAGTCTCTGTAGTGGTTCAATCTCCCTCTGAGCATGGTCAGGGACTTAATCTCTCATAGCTCCTCCAGTCCTCAGGGAGCATGCATAGGGATTTAGACTCTGGCGATGCCTCGGGGCTGGCTCAGCCATGCTCTAACCCACCTGCCTTTCCCTTAGGCTCTGTCCCTTTAGGGAGCAGCTCCCACAGTCCTGCTAGCCCAGTCTCCCAGCTGGCGCTAGCTTCTTAAAGGGCCTGAACTTCTCATCTGCACCCTGCCACAAAAACCTTATACACAGCTGGATACTGATGCACTAGTCATGTCTCCAGTTTCTCCTCTGAGAAGGTTGGGGCTGATTGACAGAAGCAATGCTAGCCCTGGTAGACACAGAAATAACAGCTGGTGAGGTCATGAGGCTTGGCAGGGCAGCTCCACTAGACCCTCTAAATCTTGATGAACCCTGGAGAAAAGGATGAGACTTCTGGGGGATGGCTTGAGCACCAGTACCACATTTGTTACAAAGTAAGCACTGGTGACAGCCAGATATACATGCTACATGTACAGCTTCTTTGCCAGATACTAGGGCTGAAATTAAGTCTTTGGAAAACTTCAGAATTTGCTGAATGTTGAGTTATTATTTGGTCCAGAAAGGCTGAATTCCAAAGTTCCAAAGACCAAGGCTGTTATTCAGAAAACTGCGGAAACCTCTACATTTGTGGGAGACTAGTGGACAGTTGAGCTTCCCTTCTTCCGGGAAGGAAACTTAGTGCCATATTTGGTAGGAGAGGGGTATGGGATGGGAGGGAAAATTGAGTGATGGTAAACCAGATGACAAGTTTTGATTGACTGGTCAGGTCAGATGGTCATCTTTTGAATTGGCTGGCAGGGAAAAATAAACGTGTTTGCACTGCAGCCATTTTGGTGAATTTGGCTGCACTACATGCTACAGTGCTGCTGCATCTGTAAGTAATTGGCTGGTGGAAGGGGTGGGGGGTGCTGTGCCTGGCCTGCTATGGTTTGGCCTTTTCTGTCCATTGGGATGGTGCTGGGGATGGGGGTTACTTTGCCCTTTTACCATGCCATGAAGTTTTTGTTTTTTTTAAAAAAAGATAATTGGATACCACATTGCTGCCTGCTGCTTGGTTGGCACTTCGCACCATGTGGGATCTCTCTGCCTGACTCCACTTCCCAAATTTTCTTGGTCTGTTAAAGTTACCATTGCCACAATGCTATGCCAAGGAAGCGAGTGCCCCTGGAGGGGGAGGGGTGTGAATGTCTGGTTTCTTAATTATGTGACTACTCCTGGGGCCTGTGCTTGCTGGCTTCTTTGGGTGACCTTTATTTCTCCATGCAGTTGCAGACTGTTTTGCGGGGGTTGTTGTATTCTTCTTGAGCGAATGTCCGTTGCTAGCCTGCATTTCTGTGCATTTCTTGGTTGGTATAATGGTAAAGTGGGTGCCCATGGTGGCCATGCTGTGGGTACACTACTGCAGTTTTTTATTTATTTATTTATTCATTTATTTATTTCTGCATTCAGTTGCACTTTTGGGGGGTTGTCTTCTGGAGCGATTGTCCCACTCTTGCTAGCCTGCTTTTGGGGCAGTGCTTTTCTGGGTAGTGCTTTGGCTGTGGGTTCAAGAATTTTGCACCAACTTTCTGAAGTTTCTGAAGTTTTCCCATCTTCTGTGCTTCAGTCTCCAAAGTCCAAAGCTTTGGTAAGAACACTGAATTGCCTCCAAGTACTTTGGCCGTCTATTCAGAACTACGAAAATCGGTTAGAATACCCAGAAGCACTATTCAGTTCAGCCCTACCAGAGACCTAAGACAGCAGTTATCTAGAGAGCGTTACAAGATGCCCGTTCTCAGGTCTCTTACAGTATTTCTGGCATTTTCAGGGGCAGATTTCTACACAGATTTTAGTCAATGCTGAAGTGAATGTTTAAAGTGGACTAAATTTCATGAATTCACCATTGCTTTAATGGCTAGATTCAATCTGAAATTATTGCCCTGATCCAGAAGTTCACTTTTTCATTGTGTGTTTTTTCATTTGCTGGTTGGCAAAGTTTTTGCCATTTCAAAGTTTAATTTTCTAAGTCACTTGGGTAACTCTTATGCCCTGTGTGTGCCATGTGGTATGACCTCATATGTGCAGGCAAACTGTGAACATCCATTGTGGCAGGCGCGGCTCACCTTCCAGGGCGTTTGGGCCGCTGACCCCCGAAGCGCCCCGACAGGCGCCGCGCCACCGCTCATAGTAAAAAAACACAAACAACCCTCCCTGCCACTTCTCTGCCACCCGCAGCAGCCTCTGCCTTGCCTTTGCTTCAGAGCGGAGGCTGCTGCAGCGCTGTGGTCAGTTTCATGTCAGTTTCACTGAAACTGACCACAGTGC
>QEPC01001577.1:852141-869064 GCA_003113815.1 Sphenodon punctatus
CCACCCCGCACCCACCCCCACCCTGCAACAGACTGTGTTTTCTTCCATCTGTGGGAACTCCTTGCTGCTGGGTTGTGCCAGGGTTTTGCCACTGTTTCCCTGTGCTTGGGGTTTATTATGTTATTCATTTTAAGCTTGAAGTGCATTTTAGACTGGGTTTTCTTCCATCTGATGTTAACTCTGGGAACTCCTGGCTGCTGGGTTATGCCCTGGCTCCGCCTACTGTTGCCCTGGCTCCGCCTACCATTACCCTGACTCTACCTACCGTTGCCCTGGCTCTGCCCACCAGTTTGCCGGCCCACCGGCAGCTTTGCCGCCGGCAGGCTGGACGGCCTTACTGCCCCTCCAAACTAAAAAGCCACCAGCCGCCCCTGCATTGCGGCGACATTGTGCTGCATGGATCCGACATGCAGAAGTTTTGGAATTGCAGCCATTGATTGGTTTACCCATGTCACATGATATACTCAAGTGTCAAGCGACAAAAATACCAATCAAATTCTCAAAAGTGACAAATTCAATTTGAGTATTTGGTTCCTTAAACAAATATGCAATTTTAATTGTCAGATTTAAAGTTACACATTGGTTTCTGTTCTAATTTGGTTTCTTTGAATAGTATAAGACTGTTTTCCATTTAATCTCATCCAGTGTTGGAGGAAGATTCTAAAGACTTCATTTTCTCTGGCAGTTGTTCTGCCTTGTCCGCAGGAAGCAAGGGGAAGGTATGAATTCATTTAATTGACAAGTATACTGTTCAGAATCAAAGAGCAGCTGTGGCAGAAATAATGCAGTGCATTAGTAGTCAAGATAAGTAGCCCTTTCATTCCAGTAGGTAGCACTTATTGTAGCTGCCAGGCACCTCTGTTCTGATTTACAACTGCTTAGCTTTGACATGAGTTGGGGACTGATAGTACCTTATGTTTCAGACAAAGACGACAAGTTTGGACTTTAAATAACTGATCTAAAGGATGTACACAATAAGAATTGGGAAGGCAGGATATCTTGTCTTATTGCACATCTTCATAGGAAAATATAAAACTATGGATGTCATCATGAATGCAACCTTGGACTAAAATCTGTGGAAGATGTTGACCAACATAAGCTGTGTCCCAATATTACTGGAATTGCAAGAAGAAATTAAAGAACATACAAACATAAGAAGTGCCATACTGGGTCAAACCAATGATCCATTGAGCCCAGCACTTGAGCCCAGCACTTGATCATTTGGAAGAAGTACCCAACAGATCACTATTCCCTGTTGTTCACTCCCAGCTCCTGACAACCATTTCTTAAACTCAGTTATACTACTGGCTGTGTCATCTTCTGGCAGGAAATTCCAAAACTTAATTGTGCATTGAGTGAAAAAATACTTTTTTATTTGTTTTAATTTGGTATCGGATAGTTTCATGGAGTGTCCCCTAGTTCCAGTACTATTTGAGAGGGTAATTACTCTCATGGGTATGATCCTCTGAGCAGACAGCACTGATATGAACATTTATTAGCACCAATACAGTTATTGGCCATGGCTGGACCTGGGCAACAACCTGCATTAGTGGTCCTTTGTTTTACTTCATTGGATTCAATTCTGAGCAGCTGTATCATAAGTATTCCTCAGAATCTCAGCAACCAGGACCTCCACCAGTAGAACTGAAATGAGTACCTGCAAAAATGGGTATAACCAACAAATTTCTGGTATTTGAATCGACCCAACATCCAGTACCCAATGTCGTAGAATGTCAACTTCCGGTACTGATTTTTTTTTACTTCCAAAGCCTATTTTTTTATTTTCTGCCCCCACACCCCATTGATTTTCAGGCCCCGAAAATCAACTTCCAGTCCTGATTTTTTGGTTTCCATACTGATTTTTTAGTTTTACATTCTGATCTACTAATTGGTAACTGAAAAATCATTACCTGAAGTTACTGACTTTTCAGGGTTTTGGATATGCCGTTGGTGCTCAGGTAGCAAATCAAGTATACAATACAGTATCCAAAAATGTGTGTATTACCCATGGAAAAATGCGTGTATTACCCGTGGGTAGCAAATTTGCTACCTGTTTCAGCTCTATCCAGTATCCACCAACCAATCATGAAGCAGGAAAGGTTTGTGCGTGCATGAACATGTGTGTGTGCGTTGTGAATCTCACCAATTTGAAGATTTTGGCATGCAGCTCTTGGATTTACAAACTTTGGCCACCTCTGCAATTTATCAGTTATAATTATGACTGACATATCTTTACAGAATATCTCAAACAATTGTGTTGGGTTTTGGGTTGTTTTTTTGTTTTGTTTTTTAAACATGAAAAATAATTCTACACAATTGCAGTTTGCTCCCAGAGGATGCAAAGTGAATCTTCCATTGTTTGATTCCTGCATTAAGAGAAAATGTGCCCTCTAAGCAACCAGAATCGAAAATAGAACCATTTTTTCAGCTATAAGCTGAAATAGAACGATATACAGCAAGTATCTGTCAGTTGCAAAAGGGCTACAGCTGCTTAACTGTGTCAATTTTGAAAGGGCTAAGTCCCAAAAAGCATTCTGGGTTTTTTAAAAAAACAAAAAACCCAAACCCTCTTCTAGGAGGTTCACTTTTGGTCATTACTTCTTTGTGCAAATATGCATGCTTAATACGGTTTGATATCTGAAATATTATGGGGTGGAAGGCTAGTAGATGCCACCGTTAAGTCCAGAGATGCGCACTGCTCTTCTGTTAGTTACGAGACAGACATATTTTTGAAGGGCCAGTTTGCTTCCTCAGCATCTTCCTGGTGTTTTTGGCAAGCAAGGGTGGTAGGCTGGAAGAAAGAACAACAAGCAGATTGGAGAAGGCACTTGGAGGTGCAGGATTACCTTTCACCAAGAGTGAGAGCATTTTACATGTGATGTGTCGACCACTCGCTCCTCTTGGACTCGCTTTACTCTTTGGGCTTCCGTGGCTCTGTCTTTGACTGGTTCTCCTCCTACCTCTCTGACCGCTCCTTCAATGTCTCCCTCCCCGAGTCGACCTCCCCCTCCCTTCCCCTCTCGGTTGGGGTTCCCCAAGGTTCTGTCCTTGGCCCTCTCCTCTTCTCTATCTACACCCGGTCCCTTGGTGAAATTATTGCCTCCCACGGGTTCCAATACCATCTCTATGCTGATGACACCCAACTCTATCTCTCTACCCCCTCTCTCTCCTCCTCTGTCCGCTCGCGCCTCGTCGACTGCCTCTCTGATATCTCCGCCTGGATGTCCCGACGCCAACTCAAACTGAACATGGCCAAGACTGAACTCCTCGTTTTTCCTCCCTCCCCCTCCTCTCCCTCTGACCTGACCGTCTGCATTGAGGGGGTCACCATCCGTCCTGTTCTCCGTGCCCGCAGCTTGGGCTTCATTTTTGACACGCACCTCTCCTTTAAACCTTACATTGACTCTGTGGCCAAATCCTGCCGATTCGCTCTCCTCAACATTGCCCGCATTCGCCCCTTTCTATCTGTCTCCTCGGCCAAAATCCTTGTTCATGCCATGGTTATCTCTCGCCTCGACTACTGCAACCTCCTCCTTGCTGGCCTCCCTCGCTCCCACCTGTCCCCCCTTGTGGCGATCCAAAACTCTGCCGCCAAGGTCATTCACTCTGCCCGTCGCTTCGACCATGTGACGCCTCTCCTCCTCTCCCTTCACTGGCTCCCCCTTCCTGAACGTATCCTGTTCAAACTCCTGGTTTTCACGTTCAAATCGCTCCATGACCAAGCTCCCCCTTACCTCTCGGACCTAATCGCCCTACGCGCTCCTGCGCGCGCTCTCCGCTCTTCCGCTGTCCCCTCCCTCGCTCTCCCTCGCTTCTCCTGCTCGCCCAACCGCCTTCGTCCCTTCTCCCTCGCTGCCCCGCATGCCTGGAACTCCCTCCCTGCCGACGTCCGCCTCGCCTCCTCCCTCCGCTCCTTCAAATCCCTCCTCAAGACCCACCTTTTCCATGCTGCCTTTCCCAATGCCCTCTAGTCTTTCCCCTTGCTCTTACTGTCAGCCCTCCTCTGCTGACTGCTGCTACCGACCACCTTGTAACCAAGCCAAGTACACGCACCTGAGACTTCGCATCCGCCTGAATGTTTGTTTGTCTTCTCCCATGTCTCTCCCGCTGTCCCCTCTCCTTGTCTCCCCCTCCTTGTCTTTTAGATTGTAAGCCACAGGTAGGGACCGCAGCTGATTATATGTTCTGTACAGCGCCAGGTTGTTACTGGCGCTTTATAAATGTTTAATAATAATAAATAATAATAATAATGTGATGGTCCACCGAGAACTGCTTGGGCCACACAGTCTAGGCTAGACTTCCCCGGACTCTGGCAGGACTTAACCCGGGATGTGCACTGGCAGGGAGCCCAGCGCACATCCTAGGTTATGTCCTGCCATGGGCCAGGATAATTTCTGCTCCTGCCTGTGGTAAACATCTGGTGGGTGGGAGCAGACATTACACCACCATCCATGGTGGTGGTGTCATGTCTGAAAATACCCTGAGGGAAAGGGACTGAGGAGGTGAGAAAGATTCTTTTGCAGGGATGGGAATGCGTGTGTGTGTGCGTGCAGTTTCACAGTTGCACTCTTTGGAATGCAACCTTTTCCACTCAGTCCTAGCAGTTTCTTTTCTGTAGCTGCCAATCTTTTACCAGTCTGCAGCTGGTTTCTCTCTCCCACAACCAGGTGTATTGCATCCAGGGATATCACCTGGCAAACAGCTGGTGAGAGGATACTATTGGGGAGCTACAAACATGCAATGGTATGAACATCTATGAACGCAGCTACGTACCCAAAATGATGTCATCAGGTTCAACAAGGGATAGATTTGCTTGTGTTTATAGTTATATCTGGTAGCACTGACTGATTAATAGAACTGAGAATAACTGATACCTTTGCTTGCACCTGGGAAGTAAATGGGACTGCACAGCCATAACAGAAAGGTAAATTGATTAGGATTCCTTCCCTTAAAAAAGGAAGGGATTTGATTTAGCAAACTGATTAGTGCTATTAGCAACATGATATGTTGGGACATATTCTACATTTCTTCTTAGCTTTTGGGTTTGTATTGCTTCTGTAATGCCAATATCAGAACATAAAATGAACACGTAGCAGTTTAATTCACCATAAAGGAAGAACTTTAGTCTCAGGAAATGTCCTTATCAGAATTGTTTCTTCTTCATTTAGCAAAAATAACAATACCCAAAGGGGAATGCAGACTTACGAGCAGGGGCGCTGATAGCTCCTAAAAAGATCAGGGGCTCCCCTGGGCACTGCCTGGCTTGGTAGGCCTGAGGGCGCTGTCTGGCTCACATGCATGTGAATTAACTTTAAAGGTGCTTTTGCCCTTCCTCAAAATGAAGGTTATCTGTGCTCACTGCACCCTCAAAGATGGTTTACAAATGGGTGTTTCCCACAATTCCAACTACAAGCATTCCACAAGCAGAAAGCAAGTAATAAAGTGTGCATGCAGAGCACTAAATTCCAAATGGGCAAGCCACAATCATACACACAACACTCCCCAAAATACAGCCTATTAAGCACATTATGCCATGCAAAGAGACATTCTTCTAGATATATAACCAGTTCATTTGGGCTCCCATAATCAATTCACACTGCCCCCGACCCATAAACAGTTCATTTGGGCCCCCATAATCAATTAATGCTGTCCCTACCCCATAATCAGTTGAAGGTAGCCAACAGGACAGCCTCATGGGGAGAGGTAGGGACACGGGGAGAATGGGAAGAGGGGACAACCATGTGAGGGAGGAGGGGGCATGGGGCAGGAGAGGGAGCATCTCTCTCTCACAAACACACACAATCCTCACATAGACTCACATACATGGACACATACTCACTCTGACACACAAACACATACACATACACTCTCACACATACAAAGACACACACACCCTCTCTCTGAAACACACACATACATACACACACACATACATACGCACACAGACTGTCTGTCTGTCTGTCTATCTCTCTCTCATAACTGGTACCATAACTGAAGGAACATTTTGTCTAAATTTCATTTGTTTCGCCTGACAGTGCCTGCTGCAGTGAGGATGTCAGGAAAAACAGTGTATCAAATCTAGCCAGGGGAAAGGAAGGGAATGGGAGAGCATGATTGGCATCTCTGCTGTCCAGTTGGGACTTCTAAGACATCAGGGGTTTATACTGCTAA
Organism: Sphenodon punctatus; assembly: GCA_003113815.1. Taxonomy (NCBI): domain Eukaryota; kingdom Metazoa; phylum Chordata; class Lepidosauria; order Sphenodontia; family Sphenodontidae; genus Sphenodon; species Sphenodon punctatus. The sequence goes on from QEPC01001577.1 coordinate 858,313, forward strand.
AGCCTATAATTGTTGTGCTGGTGTTCATATAAAAACATGTTGGGTGTATATAGACATAACAAAGTTCAGGTGTCAAAACTGCAAGCACATGTTTGGCTGTTGTGTGTAACCACCAAAAGAATCCCAACACCAATTTGGCCACACGTTGAACACGCAATGTGAACACCATTGCATCACAAAGACAATTTGCATGTTTTGGCTGAACATATGGCTAGCGTTGTGTCTAATGATATCACGTGGCATGTTAGCAGGTACGACATGGAGAACAAAGTGGCAACGTTTGCATGCTGAGATCGGGTGGAGAGCAAAACACCGATTTGCCCCAAGATGCGCTGTGTCTGAGCAACGCCACATGGTGAACACAGGGCCAAACTAGTGTTCATATCAAGGTCAAAGCATACATTCAGACACCCGTTGATGTTATATCTAAAAACACCCACTGTCCAAAGATTGCAACTCGATTGGCAAACAGAGTTATAACACCCACTCTATGCTGAAAAGGCTCCTTAAGATCTTTTGTTTCTCCAAAAGGAGTTCTCTTCTCTCTGAACTCTACTCTGGCTTTTTTCCTGTAGCACCCATGTTAGAGAACCATTTAAGGTCCCCTATTTAAGGGGAGCACAGCAAACAGGAAGTGTCTCCGCAACACAGGCACTGTCTAGCACAGCCTGTGGTCAGAGACTCCCAACCCTCGATCACCTGTGATCCAGCTCCTAGCCCTCCAGTCTCCCATGCTCCAGCTCCAGCTCACAGCCCAAATCACCAGGGTCCAAGGAGAAAGCACCCAAGGTGTGCAGATCAACCCCTAGTCCAAACAGGGACTTTATAAATCCCCTTCAGGGTATCAGAAGGAAGGGTTCCACCTGAAGATCCCATGTAGTTGAATTCTCTCACAGCAGAGCTTTCCAGCTGGTATCAGCTGTAGAATCCCACTAAGGCTTTAAACTCAGGATTGTCCCAGTCTGAGCCTATACAGAGGCCTCACTAGAGCCTTGCCCTAGAGCTCCTTTCAGCTTCATCGTATCTTCCTCCACCTCTTTGTTTGAGAGCTAGAGTTCTTAAATAACCATAAGGCCCTTTGCTAACTGGGTCTACAAATTACAAACTAAGAAACTACAAACTAACTGGGTCTATGAATTACAGCTGTCTTAATCTGCACCAGGGGTGAAACTAGTCCATGGCAGCCACTGAACATTGTGGGAAAGGACAAATGCCACCTCTCCACTCAGTTACTGAACTAGGAAAGAAGACAAGTAGCTGTTAACACTATCCATCGCATTAAACATGCCTCTGTATAAACAATTACAAAGCTGGCACCATTTTAGACTTCCTTAAATTGTTGGACACAATTGACCCATAATTATCTTCAGTGCTCACTGAAGCCTAGAGTCCTCCTTTGTTCATTAACTGTGAATCGTTGTCTATGCAGTTCTCTAACCTGAGTTTCAGCTAACTGAGTGCTCACTAGGAAAATCTGTTCTGCTAAGCTTTGTCATGCTAAAGGTGCCATTAGATTCATGCTCTAACATGTGTGATGCATATTTCTGGGTCCTGGGTCTTGTTGGGTTTTTAAAATCATTCCCCCACCCCCCTTTGTTAGATTGCAAATTTGAACCCAGCAGCGAGCATGAGTTATTTGCACCTTGGAGACCTATGTCAAATGAGTTTGCTGATTTCAGCAAATTTCCAGATAAGCAGGTGTCCATGTCACAAAAGATGTCACCATATATTGCATGAAAATTGTCCTCTTTATTGGACATCTTGGTATGGAAGTCAAGAAACTAATGGACCTCTAGACAGAAAGTGCTGGGGTAGGGTCACAAACATTTCACTACCAGTACTGATATTGTGTTTGTTTTGTGGATTAATAGAAGTTTGAAGATTCTAGCATCTAAGGATGTCAGATATAGGGTTACCACTCCTGCAAGTTTGATATACGGTATCAAGGTTTTCATACATTTTCTCTGGGTTCTAGGAAAAGAAATTATTTCCCTGGATTATCCAGCAGTGCCTGGATAACCCAGGGACATTTCTTCAGAGGGAGGTGAGCCCGCATTGGAAAGAGGCATGCTGAAAAGGGTCCCCTGCCCCTTTTTAGACATGGCTCCACCCCTTATGGAGCTTTTTGACATCATGACGCCCCAAAGGGGGCATAGTCACATCTGAATGTGGATAGATACATAGGAATGTATCTATTAGTAGTTGGAGTCTCATCTACTATGACACCATCAGCTTAAGAATGGATCAGAAACAGAACAAGTGATTGCATGTGTTGTAGCTCAGTCATCAGTAGCATAGGGTCTTGATGAGAGAAAGGGTGTTTTTAGACAAGCGCCTCCACACCCATTACCAACCCATCCTGCATGTTGCAGGGCTGCATAGGACACCAATGCGGCCCTGCAACATGCACAATGGGTGGGTGGGGGTGGGAGTACTGGGTGGGGAGGCACTCGTCTAAAAACACCCTGAATGATTTCCAATCCAAAGGAAACTAACTCTAGATAACAAAGGATCTTCTGATTCTTTTGATTCTTATTAGTTTAGGAATTGCTGTAGCTACATTTTGAGGCCCACCGAGGATTGCCACCTTTTTCCTGAGGAGTTAACTCCAAAAGATGCAGGGTCATGCCAGAAGGGGCAGGGCAAGGGGGACGCTCTCACTCTATTTCCAACAGTTTATTTATTTATTTATTTAAATTTATACCCCACCCTTCCCTGAAGGGTCAGCAACTTTTACCATGCCGCGATTCCATTCCACCATTTCAGAATTTCCCGCGCCACACCGCGGCTTTTCTGCTAATTCCACTAATTCTGCTGGCATTCTCCAAATTCTGAAACTATCGTAAAAATTGCAGAATTTTCAAAAAACCACTGTTCCGGAATTGTCGGGAAACCGCCACAAAATAGCAGAACAGCGGTTTTCTGACAATTCCGCTATTTTGTAGCGCTGGCGGAATGGCGGAAGTAGCGAAAATGTCATGTTTCTGCTATTTGCAAAGCCTGTGGAAGTAGCGGAATGAAATTAGCGGAACTGTGGAAGTAGCGGAATGAAACTAGTGGAATGAAAACCTCTTCTACGCCACACCACTAATTGCGGAAACGCTGTTTCTGGTGGAAATTGCTACCACTGCAATTTTCCGTTTCAGCCCTTGCTCAGTGCGGCTTACAATAATTATAAAACCCACAAAATATAATAATAATTAAAAAAAAAAAAAAAACGAGAAAATGTCTTACAAAAAACGCAACCTTGGCCAGAAACCTACCCACCTCGACCCTTATCTCTGACTGCTAAATGCTTTGCTTTATCCAGGGGCGTTTTTAGGTCCTAAAAAGGTCATGGGCTTGTGCCTAAGCTACTTAAAGGTAGGGATGTGTGAACAGATTGCAGTTCAGGTTTGGTCATTGGGTTTAATCCGTTCCAGTTCAGTCCGGTCGTTCGGTTCGGTCACCAAGTTTGGGTTCGGTTGTTCGGAAAAGGGTATCGTGAAATCCCGTGATCATGCCGGAAACCAGAAATTTGAGTGCGTGTGGAGCTTGTGTGGGTGAGATCATGTGTGTTGTGGCTGGCTGGGTGTTCGGTTTTGATTCGTGTGTTTTGGCTGTGTGGTGTGTTGGTTGACTGTCGGTTTTGGTTTGGTTGGTTGGTGAGTGTTGGTGGGTGACTGATGACTGTGTGTTGTTTTTTTTAAAAAATGAAGAAGACTAGGGCTGTAGCAGAATGTCACAGCGGTAGCTATTTCCACCGGAAACAGCGTTCCCGTGATTAGTGGTACAGCGTGGCAGAGGCTTTCATTCTGCTAGTTTCATTCCGCTACTTCCACAGTTCCGCTAATTTCATTCCGCTACTTCCACGGGCTTCACAAAATAGTGGAAACATGACATTTTTGCTCCTTCCGCCATTCTGCCAGCACCACAAAATAGCGGAACAGCGGTTTTCCGACAGTTTCCACAATTTTTCTGCAATTTTGCAATTTGCAGAATGCCGGCAGAATTAGCAGAATGTCCACAGAAAAGCCGCGGTGTGGCGCGGGCAATTCCGAAATGGCAGAATTGAATCATGGCATGGTAATAGCTGCTGCCACATCAGCCCTAAAGAAGACTGTAATTCTAATTAAACACTGGGGGACCAAGGTAGTGCTCCTGGAGCTGGTGGTGGAGAAGGAGGAGGAGGAGGTTCCTCCTGCCACTGCTGGAATTTTGGTGGTGGAGGAGGAGCAAGAGCCAGCGGGCACATGAGGTGCTGCCATTGCTGCCAGGTTTGTAAACTTTTTTTTTACTTTGAGGACAAGAAGAATACTATCCTTTAGAACGAGCTTACTGGTGTGTGGGTGGGTGCATGGGTGGTGGGCAGTCAGGCACAAACAGTGGGCATCAGCGGGTGCCAGCAGATGTCTGCCACAGAGAGAGAGGGTATTGTAGTGGGAGGGGGTGTCTTCCATCAGTCAGGCACAGGCACGAGCACCCCCATCGAAACATGTGCCAGGCTAGCAAGAGTCTCCACTCTCCACTTGCCATCCCTACGCACCCCCATATAAGGACAGGATTTGCACGTGCCAGGCAGGGTCTTTCCAGTTGCAATCCATAGTGCCCCAAGGAGTGCAGGATTTGCACGTGCCAGCAAGGGCCATTCCAGTTGTCATCGCTACTGTCACCCCAAGGAGGGCAGGAATTGCACCTTCCAGTAAGGGTCTCTCCATTTGCCATCCCTAGCATCCCCTACTATCACCCCAAGGAGGGAAGAATTTGCATGTGCCATCAAGGGTCTCTCCATTGCCATCCCTCCCCACCACCCAAAGAAGGGCAGGATTAATTGCACGTGCCAGCCTAGCTACTCCTCTTCTGTTCCCGGGCAGACTTGCACCCTGGCCATTTCATTGCTGGGGATTTATTACAAATTAAGCCCCGGAGAAACCCTCCCAGAAAGACACAGTCCCGTTTCCCCCCCCCCCCCCCCTGCAGTTTTCTGTCCCCGGGTGTAGAAATCAGCTCGCAGGATCCTGCACGAAATAACTGGCCATTGCAAAATATTTGCAAAATGAACCCACCCTTGCAAGGAATAACCTGGAAATACTGGGAATAACCAAGGTTTAACCCTGATGCCAAATCCTCCCTGCATAGGGTTGTCACCTGTGGTCATGCTGTGAGGGGAGTCTGAGAGTGGTGCCATGCACTTACCTGTTGTCAGCTATGCTGGAGGTGGGGCCAGTCCTGCAGGAGGAAGCACAAGCAGTAAGCGAGCCCATGAGGCGGTCATGCTGTGAGGGGGTCTGAGAGCTGTGCCATTCACTTACCTGTTGTCAGCTGTGCCGGAGGCAGGGACAGTCCTGCAGGAGGAAGCACAAGCAGTAAGCGAGCCTGCGACAGCACCTTGTACACGCGGCCTTAGGCGAGCTGCCGGGTGAGCCGGGACATTTTGGCCATTTTCCGCTATTCCTTGTTATCATTCTTCTGATTGTGGATTGGGAGGAAGGGGGTAAGGGATGTCCTCCCCCACCAGTTTGGGTCCAAAAATTAGGGCACTGGGGCAAAAGCAGATGGAGAATTTCTTTCCTCGAGCCAGAATGAGGAGTGTGGCTCTGCCGGCGTCGTTCTCCCCTTTACCTTTAAACAATCGCTTCCAACCCTTGGCGGAGGTGAAAGAACCAGCCGACATTGGGCAGAAGGTCGATGCATCAGGAGTGTCTCCCGGAATGCCTCTCCCAGCTCCAGTTATGCCTCAGTTAGCTAACATCAGTTCAGTAGGCACGTTATTAGACGAAAGACTGGCAGTTTTCTTAACTGAACATGTCATGTTTACTGCGGAGACATTACAATTTGTATTCCTCAAACTTTCTAAAGTGCAGACTCAATTGGAGTCGTTGGAAGGGTTAGTTCAGGGTGGGATATGTAGTTCACAGACTTGAGCAGTGGGGCATCCCACAACTTCACTATTAGCCCCCCCTGAACCCCCTCGCCAGACATATCTGATCCTGGCCCCCCTTCCACATATGGGCTTTTCTGGCCCTCAGCTTAACTCTCTTCCCCAGCCTCTTTGTACAGAGAGGGCTGAATTTTGGGGGTTATTGGTAAAGTCCTTAATATTTACAGTTCTCCCGTGGTGGGATCATAGTCCTCCCCTGTGGGCAACTGTTTTGGATGTTGCTGAGCATCTTCGCTTATTTTTAAATAAAATATTAGTTACTAGGAGGAACATAGTGTCAGTGGATCATTTGGTTAACACGCTGGGGAAACAGACGATCATTGTAACTTTTAAGACTTCCTATATGATTGACCAAATATTGGCACAGAAAAGCCAATTAGAGGAACAAGCGTTTTTTATTTCACATGCCTTTCAGTTTGGTCATAACCCGCATGAGGGATTGTTTCATGCTCCTCTTGAGACAAGTGGTTTACAGGGTCAAGAGGCTGGAACAAGGGGTCTCCCTTCTGGCTCCCTCCCCCCCATCTCTTATTGCTCTTGCCCCCCGGGACTTGAGACGACCATTACTAAAGAGCACAGGCCCCCCCCAGGGCTCCTCTTCTGGGAGACTTTTTCTTGCACGGGAGCATAAGGTAGGGGGTGGGCTACCAAGGTTGAGAGGAGGTAGGAGGTTTTCCCCCTTCCCCCTTTGGCCCCGGTGCCCCCTGTAGCTCCTCCACTGGATAATGGGACTCTTCTTTCTCCCTCAACCACCTTACAGGCTCAGTTCTTAGACCGACTGGAGTCATTACGAACCCAGTTGGGAGAACTAGGCAGAGTACAGCCAATCTCCCTGAGTTTCAACCTGAGGAGGTGGCTGATCCAAGCCATCACTCTTCCCTACCCTTGTCATTATCCTCGTATTCCCATTCTATCAGTTGGGTTCTTTCAGGAGAGGGTGGTTTGGGGTCAGAGGTACAATGTATAAGTGATTGCACTATTTTACCCTCCGGTCCCAGAGGGTTATTGGGAGAACTAATCGGTCCCATGTGTCAGGGAGTGGGAGGAGATTCTCTGACAGGATTGGTAGCTCACAATATTTTCCTGAGCCCTATTCTTGGGATTGCCCAAGCAGAGGCTCCCTACAACAGGTCTCCAGGCTTGGCAGAGCTGCACTCCTTGAATTCACAGTCGGATTCATGATGTCATCCCCCACCAGAGCCTTCCCCAAACTTCAAAGCAGTGAGACTGCCATCTGTCACCAGGGTGTTGAGACACCACCCAAGACCTCCCCCTAAACAATGACAGTGGGATCAGCCTGGTGCATTAATTACTATTGCCTCCTGGAATATATCTGGATGGAGGACGCACCAGGCGGACCAGGAGTTTTATAATTTTCTTCATTCTTGTGATGTTGTTTTTCTCCAGGAGACGTGGTTGACTGCTCCCCCTTTTCAGGATAAGTGGGGAGGGTTTGACATATATTGGGTGGATGCACTACCCTCGGAATTTCATGGCCACCCAAGTGGCGGACTTGCGTTATTGATAGTTTCTTCTTTACTAGCGCAGGTGAAACATATTAGTTACATTAAAGCATACTTCTCTCTCTTTCATTGTTGTTTCCCTTCTGGGACAGAGATGCTCTTGGTAGTGGTATATGTACCACCAGAGCAATCAGTCTACTTTTCCCCCGATATCTGGCCCCTGCTAACCGAACAGGTGATGGAGGCAACATTCCAGTTCCCAGAAGCTTTCCTCCTACTGGGAGGTGATTTTAATGCCAGACTGGGTGATCCTGTATCCCAGCCTGTGCGTCTCAGCTTAGATGATTCAGTGGACCTCTATCATATCCCACCGTGCCACTCTAAGGATCAAGTGGTGGGGCCAAGGAAAGTTAGCTTGGATTACCTATTAGACTATTTGAATTTACTTATAGTTAATGGTCGTATTGAAGAGGATTTGGTGGGAAATTTTACTTTTAACTCTCCTTTAGGGTCCAGTGTTTTGGATCTTTTTTTGATTTTCCCTTCTTTTTTCACAATGGTGACCAAATTTTTGGTGGTTCCTTTATTTGTGACCAACCATTCACCCATTAGTTTAACTTTAAGGGACCTTTTATTTTACTTGAGCCGATCACCTCTGGTCCAGATGCTCCCTCCGTGTTGACTCAAATCAAATGGTCTCAGGAATTGAAGGACAGGGTGATTAAATTATTGGGATCTCCCTTGGACGAAGGTATTAGGGTCGAAATTCAGGGACTAGGGCCAGATATGGTCCATCATTTTGATGACTTGATGGAACTACTGATCCCGGTCCTTAACAACCAGGTGATCTGTGTTAGAAGCATAATGCCTTCTACCATCTTCCCTCGATAGTTCGACTCCGAGTGTTTCTACGAAAGGGCACAGCTTCGTTGTTTGGCTAGGAAAGTGAAGGCACATTCCTGTTACTCTTTGAGGCTTTCATTAACACACAAAAGGAAAGTTTATCATCAATTTTTAGCACAAAAATTAAAAAGTGCCCCGAAAGCACTATGGGCTGACCTTACTAAAGCATCAAATGAACATAATTCGCAAAATTTTTGGGAGATAATCCATCATCTCCTGAAGCGGGGAGGGCAAGGTCGTAATGTTTCCCTCCCATCGGATGTATGGAAAGCCTTTTATGAAGGGCTATTCTCCAAGACCAGAGTTGGCCCCTTGGTTTTGGAGATTGCCCCTATGGATAGGCTGCAGAAGTGACAACCGGTCACTGTTGAGGAAGTAATTGTACTGATTGGCTCCCTCAAATCTGGAAAAGCTCCAGGCTCGAATTTTATAATCTCAGAGCTCCTGAAGAGCGACCCGATGCGTTGGGCGGAGGTATTAGCTCCTCTATTTACCTATATCAATGAGTCCAGCACCCTTCCACACTCCTGGCTTTCTAATATGGTGGTTCCCATTTACAAAAAAGGGGATCCTATGGAGCCAGGCAACTATCGGCTGATAAGTCTCCTGAGCATTGTAGCCAAACTATACACACACTTCTTGCTGATTAAATTACAACATTGGATGGCAAACCAGGAGTTAGTTGAACCTGAGCAGATTGGCTTCCATAAGTGAGCTGCAACCTCTGACCATATATTTGTGTTGGCAGCTTTAATTACTAGGTCTATTATTAGACAGGGGTCACTTTTTTATGTTTTATTGATTTGTAGAAGGCATTTGACTCCATATGTAGGGAGCACCTTTGGACCAAGCTTCAGGATCTGGATATGAAACCCAGGTTGTTGTTCCTTATAATTAAGTTACACTCGGGGAACTCTTTATGAGTTCGGATCAACCCTCAAGATGCACTCTCTGATTCTGTTCAGTTGAAATCGGGTGTACGGCAAGGATGCTTATTGGCCCCTGCCCTCTTTAACCTCTACCTGAATGACTTGGTCTAATACATGAAGGCACATAATACACATCCCCCCAAAATCGGTAATCACCAAATATCATTGTTATTATACGTGGACGACACCGTATTAATTTCTCAAACTCTGGTGGGGATGAGACGCGCGATGTCAGCATTCAGAGAGTACTGCCAGACTGAGTTTTGGCAATAAATTTTGCCAAAACCAAGGTGTTAGTTGTGGGCCCTAAAAGAGCCCCCAAAAAGCCATTGTTGGGTTATAGGGACAGCTCTTGTATGCGTTCCCAATCTGGAGTCCAATGTTCTTTACCAAATTGGAGAGCCTGCAGAACATGTTCCTGTGGATGATTCTGGGTGGGGGAGCCCCGTGTGAATGACACGGTGCACATGCCCATGGTGAGTCGAGGTGTATGCACGCCCACCTAACACACATCCCCACTCATCCCCCAATTGTCCCCACGCATGGAGCAACCAGGGGAAATGGCAGTTACTCCGTCTATGTGGATGAGTCGGGGGTGAGTGGGGATGTGATTGAGGCCGTGTGTATGCCCTGCACACACACCAGCATGTCACGGGTAGTGGGGGAAGAAGGGAGGGGTACAGGAGGGGTAAGGGAAGAGGAAAGATTTCTCTGTCTGGGCAATCTCTCCCACGCATTACCCGGGGTGGTAATAATTCCCTCAGGGTCATGTTTGGGCTTTTCCCCCCATCTAGGGGGCAACCCGACTCATCATAGGGATGGAGAGGACCCAATTGCCAGAAAGGGAGACAGGGGGGAACACACTCAAGGTGATACAAACTTGTGCTCTCCAAGGGTCCCAGGGCACCATGGAAGGAAGGGTGAGGTGGCAGGGGTCTGGGAACAGGCATGAGGGAAGGGAAGGAGGGGGACAGGAAACAGTTTTTTTCAGCATTGGTGGTTCAGTGGTAGAATTCTCGCCTGCCACGCGAGAAACCCAGGTTCAATTCCCTCCCAAAGCACCAAACTGTTGAGGAAAATTTTATACTCTCACACTGTTGGTAAAATCTGTCAGAAGTTCTTTATTGATCTCAAAGTGCAGAGAGAGCAGAACTGACCCCATGCAAGGAGACAGCCTGGTCTGCTGGTTTGCAGATTACATAGGTATTTTATAGGTTACAATTTAAGCAAAAAGATACAGGCATGTTACGCAAAGCAACGTTATACAAAGGTAAAAGGTTACAGCAATTGTTTACCTACTAAGCAACTTATTCTCAAAACAATATAAGCTAGACTGTTTATAAAGTAAGGTGCCTAAACAGTAGGGGTGGGACCCCGGGGTAATTACCGGATACCGGATTTACCGGTTTCTGGTTCTCAAAGAACCGGATTCCCGGATTAAATCCGGTATCCGGTACCGGTTTTATTTCATTGATTTCAATGGGGCACTGTGTCCCCATTGAAATCAATGAAATACAATTAATTCCTCCCCCCTCCC